>VCJN01003489.1:0-61078 GCA_006384855.1 Tetraselmis striata | reverse complement strand
CCGCGGGCAGCTCGTGTTGTCAAAGGTGGGATGTCGTGACATCGGAAATGGGTTAGCCGGCGTAGAGGATTTGATAGCTTACGCCGGCCCCGAGCAACGCCATTGTTGTCGGGACGAGGGTAATGACGAGGCGGCCCCCGCCGCTGGACCAACGACGGCCGCCGAGGTTTCATACCCTGAGCCGGACAGGGGTAGTCACTGTCCCCACGAGACGTCGAGCGCGCCATGTGGTAGAGCTGTCCCCCGGCGGGCAGCTGCTTGTTGTCGTGCGTGGTCCTTGTGACGACGACGTTGCAGTAGGAAGCATCGGATATACGCGCCGGACCGAGTCGCGCGGACGCTTCCCACTGCAACTACCAAAGAAACGTTGCTGAGGCACGGGTAGGGCGAGGACAACGAGCTCTCTCAAACCACAAGCGCATGAGGGGCGCCATCCCCGTAACGGACCAATTACGCGGGTACGTAGTTTCGAAAAACCACAACGTGTAACGACCACCGATACTATGACGCCCTGCTGTGAGGACACGCGGAGCGGGTTGAAGTGTCTTGCATGACAGCAAACAAACGTCTTGACGACGTAAACTAACGTCCTTCACCGTCCGCGCCGATTTGTTGCGGTAGGCGTTAGTAGTTGTCGCTGACAACTGTGACGAACAGCGGCCATGCATGGTACCGAGCGCGCCCGCCTCACCTAACTTGAAGAGTTGACTACTGCGAGAGGGTTCTCCACTACGAAAGCCCACGACAGCCCGCACTGCGAATCAGCATCGGGTGTTGGGGTTTAAATCTCCCAACGAGGGACCTCAGCGCTCTAATTCCACACCGTGCGCATCGCCACCGCCCGACAACGTCCTAGCCGCAAAGCCGGGGCAAAAACGGAAAACAACTTCGGGCGCACGAGTTGGGAAAGCCAGCACACTACCGAGGGGTTATCTATTGCTGCCAATGATGTAACGCATGCGCGTGGCACGACGACTCACTACCAGGAAAAGGGACCTCGGTGCGGACGTGCTTGATGAGCCTATGCGACCCTTGCGTGCACAAGTACGCAAAGCCGCTGCCGAAGGCAACGAGCTGGAAGATGGCATGCGAGCTGTTGGTGGCTGTCCTAAGTAGCTCCCCGGCCGTGAGCGCGGGGCTACTCGCGGGAGGTGGGGCAGCCCGTACTGAAACATGATGGGACCGGGAACTTGACCGGTCAAAACCACCAACATATACCGTACGGGCCGCACTAGCTCAGATAAAATGTTGGGAAACCCCAAAAGCACGTTTAGATCATACCTGGAAGTGATATGTGGTACAAAAAGCGCCCGCTGGCCACGTTATCGCCCCGGCCAACATTGCGGTAGGATTGTAGGAACTCCGTACGAGATATTTCCTACCCGGAATCGACGTTTCCCGGTAGTAAAAATCTCCTACCAAAACGGTCCTGCCGGAACTCCGCTGTAGTTAAACACAATATACCTCCACCGCCGCCCCAGAAGCTAGCATTTCGCGGTGGCGTCGCTGCACCACTAACCCCGCCACCACGCAAGAGCAGTAGCACACCGGCTCCCGTATTGTCGTCCATAGCCGCAGATTTGACCACCACGTTCATATCCGTATGATACCGACATATGTCTACTCCCCGTTGACCGTCACCGCTCGGGCGCTCGGGGGTCGCGCGACTAGTGCCCTGCGCTTGCAGCGCCGGTCAGCACCCCATGGAGTCACGCGGCGAGCCGGCGCCCGAGCGCCCGAGCGGTGACGGCCACCGGTGGTGTTTGACACGTTAGGCGCACACGGGGTTGACCTTAGCTGCGGTAGGTAGAATCTGGCATATATGCACGATACAAGTAAGATAAGGTTAAGATTACCAAACGTACATATTACTTAGCTAGCATGGTGTACGCCGGCGGAGGCTGGAGGGCGGTCGAGCTGGGGGACGGTGAGTTGGTGCTGAGGCCCTCGGGCTAGCAGGTGTGAGTGCTGATCGCTCACTGCCGCTCGCCGCCGCCGATCTTCCATGCCGTACCACCGTCCCACGTACGGCATATATCTAGCACTATCGCCACCAACTCGGGTTATAGCAAGGTGTTGCAGCTACGTGCTAATTGAATTGTGACTGGACAACCCTCACTCGGGCCGGTTCGGCCTAGATGGTGATCGTGAGTGCGGTGTTGAAATACTTAGGGCCACCCGTACGTTTTACCGGCCCGACTCACTAATTCCGAACCAGCTCAGGAACCCCCACCATATGGGACCACTCCAACAACCGGTTTATCCGGCCCACTTTCCGGGCCAACAACCAAGGGGGGCCCTATGCTGGCCAGAAGCGGTCATGTCCCGAGGGCTACTTGTTGAGAAGGGTCTTGGCTCGCAGCCCCCCCCCCCCCCCCCCCCCCCCCCCCCCCCACACACACACACAAGGGGCTGGGATGTGTTGAAATTAGGGCTCGTTCTCGCTAACACTTATTGTAGTATTCTTATATGTGTCCATGCGTCGTTTGCGTCAAACCCGTTGCCACAACACGGTTTCGGTACGTACGGGTATCCCTGCGGGAGTGTGGTCGGGCTGCGCAGTGTGATAGATACAATTATACGCACCCGAGTATGTCCCACTGCCCGCCGAATGGCCCGGATTGACGCTGCGCCTTAGCGCTTCCTTGAACACTGTCATGCATGTGGCGGACGTGAATATGAGACTATCGAACATGTGTTGGTGGAGTGCCCGCGGAGGGGGTATCACCGTCATAGTTTGGGGCTGCTAGCTCCGGAGTCCCGGGATTTTATTACCCCCTTCCTATAGCGACTACATATACAGGAATGATAACTTTTTCTGAACTCGTAACGGTACACGGTACGGGTACAGTGGACGGTCAAGATCTCGTCCACCTGTACCCGCGGCGATCTGACGGTCCGTGTAGAACGGGTATCGCTAGTGATAATTATCATTCCTAATGATAACTTTTATAGCGCTCTTTAGCGCTCGAAGCCGCTCGGGATTGAAGAGCGCTGGAGTTATCATTACAGATAATGATAACTTTTCCGTCCCGTACGGTACGTTTTTAATGCCCCTGTGGCCGCCGCCCGCCTGTAGTTGTCGCCTCTGCCACCCGGTCGGACCGCCATTGCGGACCATCAGCTCGAGATCCCCGCCCGCGTGCCCCGCCTGTGCGCACCCGTAGGCGCAGCCCAAAGGAGCGTCCTCGCCCGCTTGTTCGCTGGCAGCGTCATCGCCGCCGGCATCTCCGCAGGCTTCGCCGTCGCTGCCGTCCCCGCCTTCATCCGCCTCCAGCTCGTGGTCCTCGTCCCCTACGCCGCCGTAATCCCACAGTTCGTTGCTCATCTTCGGTGTCGTGCGGGCGAGGCGGGAGTCGCTGCGCTTGACTGGGCCGAGGAGGTGTCGGCAAGTGGGTTTGGGTGGAGGATGCGGAGTGCGGGCGATGCCGGCTGCGCTGCCCGGCACGGTCCCCGCGCGAATCCGCTATCCTGTACGGGCGGCGGTGATGACGGAATGATAACTTATCATTCGCACTGTATAGGACCGTGGTCGCGATAATGATAAAGTCACCCGGAAAAGTTACGAAAAATAGTTATGAAAGTCTGTGTAGGAAGGGGGTTAGTAGTCAGGCTATTCGTTGATACGTGAGGACTTAACTTCCTTTGTTTTGGGCAGGGTCCCTCCCTCCCTCCACGGCGCCATGGGTTTTATTGGGAATGGATAAATATTCCAGTTATCGCGTCAGACCCTCCTTCGTTCACATTGACCTTTTTTTAATGGACAAGTATCGCACCCCCGAAATGCTTTGCTCCCGCGGGATGGTGCGGCTTGCCCCAACTCGTAATCCTCTAATAAGCCGACGCGCCCAAACGGGTAGGGTGGACCTTCCGTGATGAGTGCCGGATATTTTGAGGGCAGTTTTCTTTTTTTTGTGGGGGCGGGGGGGGGGGGGAATCCATTACTACGGTACCTGTAGTCTTGCAGAATGCTTCGGCAATTTGCCTGTTGACCATAAGAGAGCGTCGCCCACTCAGGGCTCCCCGTATGAACTGGATCGCTGCCCAAGCAGCCATCCTAGATTCCTTGAGACGCTGCAAGGGTTTCACGGTTGCCAGTCCCTGTCCACGGGGAGGAAAAATATCATGACGGCGCGCATGCGCGCGCAGCACGCTTATCATCGCACCGCGCCGCCGCTCGCGCAGTCTGTCGCCCGCCATCAGCGCCAGCAGCAGTTCCGCGCCGTCATCACGACCGCCACTACTGTACCGTGATGAGTAGTGTGATGAGGCAACCTGACGATGTCGCCGCTTTGCTGCAGCTGCCCTTCCACTACCATTCCACCTTGACCTTTGGGACTAGCGCGCGAACCGACATACATACCCGTACGCTTGCTTCCTGTCTCCACGCGACGGTATCCCCGCTGCATTCGTCGTGCCGAGCGAAAAAGCCCCCCCCCCCCCCCCCCTACCCCTCTCACACTCCCCGACCCCTACACTGGTTTCGCACGAGCCAGCACGCGTGCCCCGGCGGCGTGCCTGCATTGACGGCCCCGTCAGCCATCGGGATCACTGTGGATAGGGGCCTACCTGCCCCGCCGTCGACCCAGTTCAGCGGCCGCCGTGGCGCAACGTCGTCCCGCTCGCCCGCCCGTAGCGCCGCCCTGGCGCGCGAGGCGCCCGGGGGCTCCGCTAGGTCGGCCGCTCGGGCCAGCATATGTGCAACCCATTCCGGCTAGGGCGCTCCGCCAACTTCCGCACTGCCGACCGCCTCCTCCGCGCCGCACCACGCCCGCTCGGCGCCTGCCTCTCACCACCGCCGTCGCCGGCCCCGCCCAGAGCCACCGCCACCGTCGCGGCGCGCCCTTGCAGCGCTTGGGCAGGCCCCCACTTCGCGCGGCCCGGGCAGGGCTGCGCTCGGCTCCGCGCCGGCGCGTCGCTCTTGCCGGCAGCGGCCGCACGGGTGAGCAGCCTCCGTCCCCCCGCCCGGGCCTGGGCAGCAGTCCCCTCGCGTCCGGTACCGCCCATCAGCCGGAGCCGCAAGAACAGGAGCAGCAGCAGCAGCAGCAGCAGCACCAACACGTAACAATCCCCCTTTCGCCGTCGTTGGGCTGATGCCTGATGCCCGTTCTACGACATCTATTACGAGTACTATCAAGGCTGTGCTCATCTGCCGCCCCCCCCCCCCCCCCCCCCCCACCTTCTTCCGCCCCAAATCCCTGGAGTGGAGAACCTTTTTACTTACACAGGCACTGTGTAAAGGAAACTATATCAGTTAACCAATGTTTATATCTGCGCTCAACGATGTAGCAGGGAACTCAGGTAAGTTATGTGATGGGTTTCGGGTTAGTAGAGTCGTATCTATGACGGAGCAGTCCCACTCCTGCAGCTCCTGCTGAGGAGATTCACAGTGAAGATATGCAAGAGCCAATGGTATCTGAGATAACAAACCCATACATGCCTTATTACCTACGGGGTCATTATCCGAGGAAACACCCTCCTGGTGAATCACCTCTCCCCGGGGCTGATGAAACCCCTCATTCGCCCTGCATCGGCGCTCCACATCTCTATGCCCAGCAGCCGGGGAGCGCCGCCGCCCGGAGCACGTCCGGGCCAGGCAGGCCGCAGGATGGGCGCCCACAAGCGCAGCGCGGTTGAGGAGGGCAGCGGCGGCGAAGGTGAAGGCGGCAGCCCCCCGCACGGCGGGAATGCGGAGGCGGAGCCGCTGAGCAAGAAGGCGCGCAAGAGGGCGGCGGCAGAAGGCGGGCTGCTGGGCAACGTGAACAAGGTGGTGGGCATCGCTGCCAAGTATGACGACCCGCGCGGCGCGCTGGCGGCGTACGAGGGCGCGGTGGCAAAGGGCGGCGCGCCCATCATGCGCGGCACATACCTCACGCTGTTCCACCTCGCCACGGGCGGCGCCGCGTGGGAGGACGTGGTGCGCGGCCGGCCGCGCACGCCGGTGGAGGTAGGGCAGAGCAGCGATGAAGCGGTGGCAGCCTACACCCCGCTTGCGCCCTTCTCACGCGAGGAGCACCTCGCCGCAGCCGACACTATCTACGCGCTCATCCGGCAAAAGGTATCCCTCCTCGCGTGAAGCTCGCTGTCGCGGCGCGGACGAGTAGCACAGAGGCTCAGGACAAATACTCGCCGCAGGTGCCGCTGGACAGCGAGCAGGTGTACACGTGCCGCTGCCGGCTGGCGATGCTGCAGGGCGACGCGGCCGAGTCGCTAGCGGTGGTGGGCCGCCCCCCCCCCCCCCCCCACAGCCGCCAACCCCCATCACTCCCATCTTTGCCTTCCCTCGGACCAATCCCCTCCCTCTCCTCCTCCGGCCAATGCCCCATCAGCGGGCGCAGCAATGCACTCTCATGGCAAATGTACACAGAGTAGGGGGGGTGGCTGCGGGGCCAAAGGACGCGTCTGGCCATGCTGTGGCGCGCAGGCCCGCGAGGCGGCGGAGAAGGGCAGCGCCAAGATCCGCACCTTCACGCCCGCGCTGCTGGGATTTTGCCTCGCCGGCCAGGTGCGTGCCTTCCCCCCCCCCCCCCCCCTTCACCCCACACCACCTGCTTCCCGGTGTCCGCTGTCCTTTTTCCTCTGCGCCTGTCACCTTTGCGAACAACGCTCACCGAACCCCCCCCCCCCCCCCCCCCCCCCCCACAGATGGATCACGCATTTGAGGTTAAGGCTGCCATGGAGGCGCACGACCTCTGTCTCACTGAGAGCGAGTGAGCGCCTGCCTGGCTGCATCGCTGTGGTGCCGAGATAAAAAGGGAGGTCAGTGGGGTGGGGTGGTGTGTGTGTGTGTGTGTGTGTGTGTGTTTGTGTGTGGAGAGAATTCAACGGGCGGGCAGGGGGCGGGGAGGCGGGGCGGGGGGGGGGGGGGGGGGGGGATGTGCCTGCTCCGTGCCTGAGGGCTGCCGAGGGCCTGACGTTAACCCCCCCCCCCCACCCCCCACACACAGGTTTGCATGGATGCTGGAGGGTTCCCTAGTGGCCAAGTGCTTCCAGACCGCCTACCGTGCGCCCCCGCCCTCCCCCCCTCCTCCCCCTCTCCCACGGCCACGGCACCCATCATCGTCCGCTCACACAGATTCTCCCGCACCTCCGCAGCCCAAGTTCTGACCGCGCCCCGCCGCATCCTGTTGCGGCTCCCCATGGGCGCCGGCCTTTTGAGCGGCTGCCCCAGCACACCCCCAGCGGGGCCTCATAGGGCGGCGCGCCCCACCTCTGTGGCGTGCTGCCTGGATTACTCCCCGCACAGTTCTCCTCCCCTCCCTCCCATTGCCGTCTCCCTATTGGGTTTTGAGCGTCGCCCTGTGCGGTTCACATCTGCCCATCCAGCTGCCCCCCCCCCCCCCCCCCCCGCCTCTCTTCTCTCTCCGCTCTATCTCTTCCTCTGTGGGATCACGTGAAGCCCTATTGTGCAGACCTTACAAAAAGGGCACTGTGCGCTGGGGTTGTACATGGTTTCGGAGCAGGGAAGCACCGGCGCACCGGCAGTGTCTCGCGTGCGTGGTTTAGGCTGAGTGGGGCGGGGCAGGAGATGCTCATTATCTTGTTTGGGAAGATCCGCGGCCATCTCCTCTTTGCGTGCGTACCCTGCTCTCCCAAGAGAGTGCGCCCCTCCGCAGCCCAAGTTCTGACCGCGCCCCGCCGCATCCTGTTGCGGCTCCCCATGGGCACCGGCCTTTGAGCGGCTGCCACAGCACACCCCCAGCGGGGCCTCATAGGGCGGCGCGCCCCACCTCCGTGGCGTGTTGCCTGGATTACTCCCCGCACAGCACTCCTCCCCCCCCTAATAGACGTCCTCCTAGTGGGTTTTGAGCGCTGCCCTGCGCGCTTCACATCTACCCATGTAGCTGCCAGCTGACTAGCTTTGAGAGTTTGGGCTATCTCTCTCCCCCCCCCCCCCCCCCCCGTCTCTCTCTCTCTCTCTCTCTCTCTCTCTCTCTCTCTCTATTCCTTTGTGGGATCACGCAAAGCCCAGTTGTGCAGACCTTGCAAAAAGGCACTGTGCGCTGTGTTTGTACATGGTTTCGGAGCAGGGAAGCACTGGCGCACCGGCAGTGTCTCGCGTGCGTGGTTTAGGCTGAGTGGGGTCAGGGCAGGTGCTCATTATCTTGTTTGGGAAGAGCGCACCGCGGCCGTCTCCTCATTGCATGCGTACCCTGCTCCCCCAAGAGAGTGCGCCCCTCCGCAGCCCAAGTTCTGACCGCGCCCCGCCGCATCCTGTTGCGGCTCCCCATGGGCACCGGCCTTTGAGCGGCTGCCACAGCACACCCCCAGCGGGGCCTCATAGGGCGGCGCGCCCCACCTCCGTGGCGTGTTGCCTGGATTACTCCCCGCACAGCACTCCTCCCCCCCCTAATAGACGTCCTCCTAGTGGGTTTTGAGCGCTGCCCTGCGCGCTTCACATCTACCCATGTAGCTGCCAGCTGACTAGCTTTGAGAGTTTGGGCTATCTCTCTCCCCCCCCCGTCTCTCTCTCTCTCTCTCTCTCTCTCTCTCTCTCTCTCTCTCTCTATTCCTTTGTGGGATCACGCAAAGCCCAGTTGTGCAGACCTTGCAAAAAGGCACTGTGCGCTGTGTTTGTACATGGTTTCGGAGCAGGGAAGCACCGGCGCACTAGCAGTGTCTCGCGTGCGTGGTTTAGGTTGAGTGGGGTCAGGGCAGGTGCTCATTATCTTGTTTGGGAAGATCCGCGGCCGTCTCCTCATTGCATGCGTACCCTGCTCTCCCAAGAGAGTGCGCCCCTCCGCAGCCCAAGTTCTGACCGCGCCCCGCCGCATCCTGTTGCGGCTCCCCATGGGCACCGGCCTTTGAGCGGCTGCCACAGCACACCCCCAGCGGGGCCTCATAGGGCGGCGCGCCCCACCTCCGTGGCGTGTTGCCTGGATTACTCCCCGCACAGCACTCCTCCCCCCCTAATAGACGTCCTCCTAGTGCGTTTTGAGCGCTGCCCTGCGCGCTTCACATCTACCCATGTAGCTGCCAGCTGACTAGCTTTGAGAGTTTGGGCTATCTCTCTCCCCCCCCCCCCCCCCCCCCGTCTCTCTCTCTCTCTCTCTCTCTCTCTCTCTCTCTCTCTCTCTCTCTCTATTCCTTTGTGGGATCACGTGAAGCCCTGTTGTGCAGACCTTGCAAAAAGGCACTGTGCGCTGTGTTTGTACATGCTTTCGGAGCAGGGAAGCACTGGCGCACCGGCAGTGTCTCGCGTGCGTGGTTTAGGCTGAGTGGGTCAGGGCAGGTGCTCATTATCTTGTTTGGGAAGAGCGCACCGCGGCCGTCTCCTCATTGCTTGCTTATCCTGCTCTCCCAAGAGAGTGCGCCCCTCCGCAGCCCAAGTTCTGACCGCGCCCCGCCGCATCCTGTTGCGGCTCCCCATGGGCACCGGCCTTTGAGCGGCTGCCACAGCACACCCCCAGCGGGGCCTCATAGGGCGGCGCGCCCCACCTCCGTGGCGTGTTGCCTGGATTACTCCCCGCACAGTCCTCCTCCCCTCCCCTTCCTGCATGCCGGGGAAGCCTTATCAGCTGACCCCCCTCCCCTCCCCTCCCCTCCCCTCCCCCCTTCCCCTCGCTCTGTTTCATTCTCCGGGGCCCCGTCCTCCCTGTGCCGCCCCTCAGGGGTGATCCACTGCATGAAAGAGGAGCTGGTGCTGCTGGAGGCGCCCACGCTGCAGCTGCTGCGCGCCGTGTTTGAGAGTGAGGAGGCGAAGGGCCACTTTGCGGAGGGCGGCGGCATGGCGGGGCGAGGGTACGCCGGCTGGCAGGTGTGGTCACACCATCCTCCCTGAGCCTGCTTGTTGATGACCATGGCACCATCTCGTAAGGAGAACGTGGCGTGGCCTGACAGGCCAATGGGGATTTAGGGGGGCAGAGGGGGGGGGGGGGGGGGCAGAGAGACAGATCTGTACCTGTAGGCTGCAGGCTGCAGGCTCCTGAGTGACAGTGTGTGGCGACGGGTGAGGGCAGGCGACTCGCGGACTCGGACGGAGGACCAGCGTTTTGCGGTCACGTCACACAAAACTGCACCTCGTGAGACGGAGGGGGTTAGGCAACACAAGAAGACAGTCTGTTCGTGGATGCCACTGTGGCCCTGCCATGTAGCGCCATGCCAATAAACCGGCAGATATGAAGTGTGCACTCGTCGCCCGTCAATGGTGTGTGTAGCCACTAAATTACACCAAGGTTGCTCATGTCCCCTGTCTTCCATTAGGGACCTATGACTATAAGCGGATGGTTATCCGCCCAGTTCCCCTCCCCTCCCCTCCCCTTCCCTCCCCTCAACCCCCCCCCCCCCCCCCCCCCCCGCTGCACCCCAGACGACATTGCTGTGCGTGCGTGCGCACTACCGGTGCATGCATTGCTTAAAAACCTACGCCACTGTTGGCTGCTGTGCGCTCAGGTGACATCCGACACGGCGGTCGCAGAGGACGGGATGTGCGAGGCTGCGGGGGGGCAGCTGCGCGTGATCGACCTTACGCCCGAGGAGATGTGGGAACCCCCCCTCTTCCTGGTCCCTACTCCCCGGTCCTCATTATACTCCGTGAGCAGCTTCCGCACTTATGTTTAGGGGCGCAGCCCTGTGGACAAGGCGCCACGCACCCCGGTGCTCCGCAGGGCGGGTGCACCATGGCGCCTGATAGCCCGCGCCCTGATCCTTATCCCGCACACCCCCCCTGTGGATCTCGCCTGCGCCCGGCAGGTCCAAGTTTGCGGAGGGCATCCGCAGCGTGGTGCACCAGCGGGGGAAGACGGCCGAGTTTGAGCAGTTCATTAAGTGGCTCGAGGCCAACCCGCGCGAGGTGCGGCCGTGGGAGGAAGAGCTAGGGGCAGCCTGCGTTGGGGGGTGTCTGGTCGCGGCTGCCATCATGAGGGGCAAGGGAAGCACAGTCATACCGATATACCGTCAAGTGCGGCAGACACAAGAGGTGCTGGCGCATCTATGAGAAACTCATGCCAACAGGCTGTCGTGGGTTGCTGTGCTTATATCTAGTGCTTTGTGGTTACTGTGTCGTTTTGAGTGGACCGAAGGGGGGGGGGGGGGGGGGGGGTCCGATGTTCGGAAGGGTTGGCCATCGCCTACACCACCATGAGAAAATGATTGCACAAGGACACGGTCTTTGGCGGGGCCTGACAGAGGATGGAGTTATGGTTCGGTGTATATGTAGCGCGTACCCGGGGCTGGGGATCCTGGCTTCAGGCATGCTGCACGCGCGGGCTCTGCGGTATGGATTTATACCTGTACACAAGTTTTTGTCGCTCGGCAGCAGGCAGAGCATGCTGCGGCTGGGGCCCATGTCCTCCTCACACTGCGCAAACCTATCGAAACATCGCCCCCCCCCCCCCCCCCCTGCCCCCCTCTCCCCCCCCCCCCCCCTCAACTCCGTTGTGCTGCCACTGATGCCGTCCCCGCCGACATCTCCCCGCACGGGGCCGCGCCACCGCGCAGATCATGCTGGACGGCGCCAACATCGCCCTCTTTGGGCAGAACTTTGAGAACGGCGGGTGGAGCTTTGAGCAGATAGAGAGGGTGATGGAGCGGGTGGAGCAGCGCGAGCCGGGGCGCAAGCTGCTGGTGGTGAGCGCGCCCCGGCTGCGCGCCCCTCCCCACTTGCCCCGCCCCACGCTCCGCTGTCTCCCGCCCCGCCCACCTGGATCGCGCCGCCGATGTATCACGTGGCACCATGCAGTTGTCCTTGCCGGCCCAACATTACCATCGCGGCTATTTGCAGTTCACCGGTGGGTTCTTATGGTGCTGGGTTGACTGTGCACATGCTTCCCTGTGGTGAATTAGAGTAAAGTATTCCCGGATCAGGGCCGGAACCCTGTCGCGACCTATGTCTAGATCTTGACCCAGGCACGTGCAATCGTCCCGAGACGCCGTCCACATGACTTCGACCATCGCATCATGCGAACGCCGAAGGGCTACCGCGCAGCGGTACGCGGCGGCCAACGCGAAGCTAGTTGCACAACCCGAAGGTCGAGCCAGGATCCAACGAAGGCCCGAGTCAGCCTGAAGTTACCTGTATTGCGCTAGACCCTCCACGGACGTTAAGCTCGAGCTGTACGAAGTGCGCGTACACCACCTGGAAGCGCTGCCACATAACGCGTGCCCACCGCCGGCCTGTCCCGAGCCCCAGGTGCTGCACGTGCGGCGCATAAACACGCCCGAAGCCAGGCGGAGCGGCTCGCCCGGCGCGGCGCTGCTGGAGCGGCTGAAGGGGAGCAAGCAGCTGCACGTCTGCCCCAAGGGGGCCAACGACGACTGGTGCGCTGCGGGCGGGGGGCCTCCACCTCTGGCCACCCTCGCGCGCGCTGGTGCCGGCTGACCTCCGTCAGCGGAGTCGGGCCTGCACATACTTTAAAAGGGGACATGTTTGGGGGCTTTCATCCGCGCTCCCGACGTCATCTCCTTCAGAGCGCCACTGAGACGTTCGATCTCATATACTTCTCATATAAACAAGCGTGATGTTGTAAGCCATATTGGCGTAGACCTCCATAATAGTGAGAGTGTTTATCATAGTTTGTAGTTTATAATAGTGAGAGTGTTTACCGGTGTTTATCGGCCGCGCTGCATCGATACCTACCCGCTCTGGCCCATCGCACTGCTATGCCACCAGGTCTGTGTGCTGGTGGGTGGTCTGTGCATCTCAAGATGCCCCGCTCCGCCCCGCGCCCGCACCCCCAACGTCCTTTTATCCGCCCTGCCTTGAACCCCCCCCCCCCCCCCCTGGGGTGGCAACCTGGTCGGCCCGCAGGTACTGGCTCTACGCGGCCGTCAAGGCGGGCGAGCGCGGGCTGCTGGTGAGCAACGACGAGATGCGCGACCACATCTTCTCGCTCCTGGCGCCCAAATACTTCCTGCGCTGGAAGCAGCACCACCAGGTGCCCCCCCACCCCCCCCCCCCCCCTGCTTTCCTTGCCGCCTCGCCTCCCGCCACCGCCGGGCTAGCCGGGCTGACAGAGGGCACGCCGTGCCATGCCGTACCCTGCGGCAGATCAAGTTCAACGTGTCCGCCAACCACTGCGTGCTGCACTACCCGCCCAAGTACACGCGCTGCATCCAGGTGCTCCCCCCGCCTGCCCCTGTAGCCAGCTGGCCCGGGCCCTGAAACCCTGAGTCCCCGTGCGGTTAGGTTAGGGTAAGCCCCACCACCACCACCACCACACACAACTTTGGGGGCTCTCCTGGGTGATGCCCTGCACAACCCTAAGTCACGTTGAGGTTAGGGTAAGGGCCGCTATCCCCGTGAGTTAAACCCTACATCCCCTGCAAGCCCCCCCCCCCCCCCCCGCCCCCAAGCTGGCCCTGGGTATGAAACCCCAAACGTCTGCCGGTTAGGTTGAATGCTCCTCTTGGGGTGTCCCCCCCCCCCCCCCCCCCCCTCCCCCCCCCCCCTTTGGGCTCAGGAGCTGGACAACGGCGCGCTGGTCTTCCCCTACGCGGCCGACGACGGCGAGACCTGGCTGGTGGCCAAGCCCACCTGAACCCTAGCCCCCCCCCCCCCCCCCCCTCACTATCCGTTGTAACACGGCGGCCCTCTCCTTCACTAAGCTAGCAGCAGAAGCAGCATACAGCAGGCATTGCCGTGAGCGCCACACTAGTGGGGATGGGGGGATGCCTACTTTTTTGCCGGTAAGGCCGGGCGGCGTAACACTTGAGGCCATACTTCCGTATGTGTGGGGATGTGTCAACGTGGCCTTTGTTCCCTTGCTGGTGAGTACCTGGATACTCGCACCCCCCCCCCCCCCCACCCCCCCTCATGCGCCACCGCGGCGCACTGCTCTCAGTCGGATGCTTGCGGAGCGGCACAGTGAGGCGGCGATGTCCCTGTGAGGATCAGCCATCGCTGTTGCCCCGGGTTAAAAGAAGAGCCCTCACCATCATCAGCTTCATTTGAAGTTTGTTGTACATCGGTGATGAACAGTGAGTCTTTGCAAATTCGGTACAACAATCCGACAAATGTGGTCCGGGGCCGTTACAGATCAACTGGGGTAATGCGGAAGTCCCTGCGGATATCGGGGTTGACAACGCGATTGCATGAAGAGAGGAAACCAAGGCATCACTTGAAGCCGCTGCCGAGGAGACCGGAAGCCCCGGATGTGCGTCCCTGAGTCACCGCTGGCTGGAGGTGGTCCTCAGACCTTGGAGGCCCTGATCCCCCAATGCGCTGCGCCGCCCAGCTTGACACCAACAGCGGCGCTCGCATTACATGGCCCCGCCCTGCGCCTCCCCCGTACCTCCCTCCGCCCTACGCAGCCACCGCCCCCGCCGCCGTGCCGCGCCACATTGCCGCCGCCTTGCGCCAGCGGGCGACACGTTTGGCGACCTTGACCGCATGCGCCGCCGCCTGGTTGGCCTTGCGCTCGGCCGCCGTGTCCTGTTCCGCGGAGGGGGGGGGGGGGGGGGGCATGAGGGGAGGGGGGATTGGGGTGTGTCAGGCTGTGCGCCTCGGGCCCAGGGTGTACCGGGACGCTGCCTTCGCGTGTATATAACACGTGTGCCCATGGCCAAACTCTGCAACGTCAGACGGTCACACTCGTCCACAGGCCCGCAGGCCATCTTGGATCTGTTCTGGGATTTGCCTCCTCCGAACCGATAACCTTGCCAGGTGGACAGGTAAAGGGGTTTTATCTAATAGAGTTACGGGACTTGTCAATGGAGGTTTTCATTGCAGCCGGTATTGTGCCTTCACCAGATGGCATGTTGTGGTATGGTAGAGATGCAGCAAAACCTCTTGTCCTGTCAACTTTCCAGCAGCCTTAGGCCCCCCCCCTCCCTTCGCCGCCCTGGACTGGGCGTGACCACACGGCGCACCTTGGTCCGCACCCCGCGCAGCCACATCCGGCGGAACTGCTTGCGCCCTTTGGCCGGCTTGAGCGACAGCTGCGTCGTGCGGCGTGGGACCCCGGATCCCGAGGCGCCCGCCACCTGCTCACCCTCCGCCCCCGCCTCTGCTGCCGCTGCCGCCTGCGCGGGGGCGCCGCTAGAGAAGGCGGCGCGGGCTGCGGCACACACAGCACTGCGGCTCAGCCATCGTCCCATCCTACCCTCTGTCGGCCTCTACCGAGATTGAACGGAGAGCGGGTGAGAGGAGGGGGCTACAGGCGCATGGGTCCGGACAAGTGTGTCCAGGTAGAAGGGGTGGAGGCGACGGAAGTTGGGAGATTGGCGGGCGCACGCTGGATAAGATAGGGGAGAGGGGGGGGGGGGGGGGGGGGGTGGGGGGGACGTCTAGCGAGGCAATGGCGGTGTGGCGCACCAGCGATCGGCAGCAGCGTCCCGCCCGACACCGGCGAGGCTGCCCAGCGCTGGGCCGCCGGCGCCAGGAGGCTGCCGGTGCAGGGCAGAGGCGACGCGATAGCGGCGGCGACGAGGTGCTGCGCGGCGGAGGCAGCGGCAGCGGGGCGGCCGGCGGGCAGTGCGGCCAGCATCGACAGCAGCGCACGGCGCGACGAAGCCATCTTATTGTTGCTGGCGAGGCAGCGGTCTCACCGCTGGCGCTCAGGGGTCTGCTTCTTGCAGGGATTGGAACGAGGAGCCGGGCCGGTGGAGAGCAGTGGAGGCGCGTTGGGAGGCGCTTCAGAGCTCTATGCTTGACGGGTCCGCCGCTGGCGGGAGGTGGTGGAGTAAGGAAGCAGTGTTGGGTTGCTCCAAGTGGCGACTGACAGTACCCGGTAGCGGGCTGCTGGCAACCTCGTAGTCGTCGATATGTATTCCATGCGCCGGCTGGAGTGGGAGCCAGCAGTTGGATGGTGCGATGGTCATATGCGCGCGGGCGGTTAATACTAGGCGCTATGGATTATTCGCGATATATTGAACATGAGCCGACGGATAGTATGGTCATATCGCTTCAAATCCGCAGTTTGTTCCCGAATTCGTTGGTATATTGCAGCGCGCCCGATGAGAACTAAAATAGAAATACAGCGACTAATAGCCTGCTGCATTCGTCCTCGATGTAAATCGAGAAATTAGCTTTATTGTATTATAGCTGTGTTAGCTGATATATATCCGATATATACATATAGATATAGACATACAATACGGTCAGACAGTATGCTTATGATTACATTTCTGAAATATTAAATATTTAGCAGTATTGATATCATCGGAAAACTTCAAATACCGCGGACAGTCGCGTCGGGCGGCAGCAGGAACAGCATCACTACTCTCATCTAGCCGCCCCCATATATGTATAGTCGCTACAGTATGAGCTTTTTCTCTATACAGTATATTGGCTTGCTCCCGGTACATACCTGGTACGAGTACGAGTACTGATAAACTGAGTCAGCGAGGCGGAGGATGAGAGCAGAACTGAGCAGTCCAGGCAGGTGGGGGTCTCCTGGCTGGGCTATGCATCGCCACTCGACTGCATCATCAAGAGCACTTTTGCTGTTTGCTATTATTTATATAGTGGTTGCTCCTCCGACAGGCGAATGCTTAAACAGAAGGATAAGTTGCAAGAGGCTGACTGTGACGCTGTCGTGCGAGGAGCTCTTACTGACGGCAGCAGAGGACGTACGTAGGTAGTAGGTTCCCGCCGTCCACGAAGGGACAGGACACGACAAATCAATCTCCCGCGTCTCCCCCTCCCTCATTGGCACTCATCCACACCACCCGCCGTGCACTGCAGCGGCGCCGCTTTCGGCTGGAGCGAGCGAGCGAGGCGCGCACACCAATACACTGTTTGGACCTGCGACCTATATTGACGACGGCCTCCTGCGGCGGGCGTCACCCCGCGGCACCCCCCTGACCAGCACCGCCAGGCCAAGACCTCAGGAGGATAGACAGCCTCAGCAAAAGATTAAAGGCAGGTAAAGGGGGATCCGGGGGCCCAGGGGGCGCAATGGGGCTGCGCAATTTCCAGGGCAAAGGCGTGGGGTTTGGTGAGTCGGCTACCCCCTCTTCTCCCCTCAACGCCCCCTA
This sequence comes from Tetraselmis striata, assembly GCA_006384855.1. Lineage (NCBI taxonomy): Eukaryota > Viridiplantae > Chlorophyta > Chlorodendrophyceae > Chlorodendrales > Chlorodendraceae > Tetraselmis > Tetraselmis striata. The sequence goes on along the minus strand of VCJN01003489.1, from coordinate 44,161 downwards.
GTATCATATATCCACCCCCCCCCCCCCCCCCTCCGCAGCAAACACCCATTCCTGAGTGTAGCGCCCACTGCGCCATCTCACTACCCCGCCTCTCCCACCCTCATGCCGCAGGTGCCGGCGCAGGCTGCGGCTTTGGCGTGGGCTGGGGCTTTGGTGGGGCCCCTATCGGCTTCCTGGGCATGGGCGCCGGGGGCGGCTGCGGCGTGGGCGTCGGGCTGGGCTGGGGCTTTGGCGCGGCAGTAGGCGCGGAGTATATCCAGACGCAGCCGGAGTGGGCATCGTCGAAGAGCGGCGAGTCGACGGGGCCGATCCAGGGCGCCCTGAAGCGGATGCAGGAGGCACTCCCCGGCAGCAACCAGGCGAGCAGCCAGGAGTGATGCCTCTGCCCTCCGTCCTTCCCATCCGGGGGCCTACGTAGCTTCGCCCTTGAAGCCCGCCACGAGCCGTTAGTTAATGATGGCATGCATCAGTGATGGCGCTGCACTCACTGCCGCTTGCTGGCAGAGGCGGCAATGGCAATGTCCAGCGTTTCAAGGGGCAACAGTGGTCATAATGCGACCGACCCCTCACCCCCCACTCTCCTTGCCGGTGTACATGTAATGACATGCGCGCATGCCGCCCGGGAACGGCGCCGCCATATGGCTGCCTGCCGCCCATCATGGTATCCAGCGCCCTGTACTGGACCGCATGGCCATTTTAGTATTTTGCTGCGCACAGGTCGGCTGAGTCGAGTATAGAATGTTTGGTGGTACTCTACTCCTCGTGATTTTGGTGGGGCTAGCGGCTAGTGGGTGCCTTAATGCCCCCCCCCCCGCCCCCCCTTCCACCCTCCGTACACCAATGGCATCTGTCTTAGGCATATATTCCGTGAATGCTTAGGTGGATACTGCAGATTGGCACCGCGCAGGTCAGCATGGAGCTGTCACCCCCGCCTGCTCCCGCCTGCCTCCTCTGACCGCGTTCCCTCTCCGCTTTATCCGCTGCTCCCCTAGGATTGCTTCTATGTACTGCACGGACGGCAGGCACGAGCGAAGTTCAGTTTCTTAAATAGTTAAATACACTAGTTTCAATGCTTGATAAGACGAGCATGTAAACAACTCCAGACAACACCGTTGCAGAAATACTGCACCAGGAAATCCAACCTCATGAAATCCGGCAGATATTCCTACTTTACAGCCCGATGAGAAGGTTGCACGCGTGGAACGCTGTCATAAATTCCAATCAGCAATATTAATTGATATTATTCCATTGGCACTCCTGCCTTCTATCCACCAGTCCTTGTGCATGCATGTACCCCAGCTCTTTTTGCTATTGGAATTGACAATGCAGGAAGGTGTTTTGTGTCGCTTGTATCAAATAAGTAAATGGAATCAATTATCAATAGCGCTGTGTGTGGGATACAGGAAGACGTACGTGGGCATGCCGACTGATCGATGGCGGTGAATTCCTGCGCTGGCGCGCGTTGCTGCTTGTTTACTGTGTGTGGGTACTTGTTGGTACTCGTGCCAATACCAGGAGCAGGGAGATTTCACTCCTATACTCTAGAGTAGCTACTCGCATTGCTCGAATGGGCCGACGCCCGAACGGGTAGGGCGGACATATCCTGGTCGGTGCCGGGTATTTTGATGGCATCAGTGTTGGAAATTTCGTCATTGGCGTTTAGTCTTGCAGAATGCTTCGGCAATTTGCTTGATGACTGTAAATGAGCGTCGCCTACCGAAGGCTTCAATATTAATTGGATCGCTGCCAAAACTGCCGTCCTAGAGACGCTGCAGGGGTTTCACTGTTGCCATTCCTGTCCCGGGGCGGGGAAAAAGCCAACCCCGCTCGTACCTGTACATGTACCCAGGTGCGAATAAATCCTGATCATGATCTAAACTAGTTTATGGGGTTTCCATCCTTGACCTAACCGCTTTTCAGCTACAAGTGCTGCGCAGTGGTACGGGAACTAGTAACTGTTGTTGCGCCCTTGTTGGGTGCAGCACGAGTAGACATAAAAGCAGCCAGAACAGCTGAGCCTGCCATCTTCCAGTTTTCGCTGCGTTCCACGCAGCGATGTAAAACTGTCTCGATGTAAAACTGTCTCGTAACCCGTTGCGAGCAAGGTCACCCCAGGTTGTTCAAGACCACACCCGGCTCGCCACCCGAGTGTGATATTCTCGTCCGTACGTCCGTGCGTTACCATGCCAGATGGAGAAGAACCCGTCGCTGAGCCGACGTCGGAGTCGCTGAACGCAGATATGAGGGCCCAGTCTTCATTACTGCGAGAGCTGGCTACAGCTGTGGCACAATTGACGGCTCGTGATCGTGTTGTTGATGGAGAAGGGGCACATGGCTACGGCTCCGGGCAGCGCTTCGCGGGACAGCCGACAGGCAGCGGGGGAGTCGCAGAGCGCCCCGACTTGCTAGAGCTAGCCCAGAGCGGCCGTGTCGGAGCAAAATCCGTGAGTGCCGAGGATGACTACCTCGCGGTGCCAGAGCTACTGCAGAGAGCAGAGTCTGGTTACGAGGCCGTTCGACCGGTCAGCCGAGTGCCTGGACTTTTCCCTTTGAGCACCGACCTAACGAACGAGTACCTCAAGCAGGATGACCGGCGTCTGCCGGCCCAGGAGGAGTACTTGTGGATGTCGTGTTTCGGGGCCCACATGGCCGCCCTTTTCGTGGCGCTCGACGAGCTGCTACCTTACGTCCCCGCCACTAACCAGGACTTCACCCCCTACCTCGCGAGAGCTCGGAATCACGCCGAGGCCATCGACAAGGCGTTTCGTTTTCGTCTAGCCTTCCTGCGGAGGCTGAATGAGATCAAGCGTGTGCACGGTGACCAAGGTGTTCTGGACGTGCTGCGTGCTCAGCATTTTCAGCCTGCTTCGGAGCATCTGGGTTCTGCGATATTTGGGGACCTCATGAGGGACTACGAGCGTCGTGTCTTCGAGGCGACCGTTGCCAGCAGCGCCAAGGCGACCGCTACTTCTCGAGTAGCGGCTGCAGCTGCAGGTCGCGGGCGTGGGCGAGGACGTGGCGGCGGACGTGGACGCGGCCGCGAAGGTGAGCACGAGTGACGGCGTGGGGCGCCGCTCGTCGGAGCTGCAGGAGCCTTGCGAGGCCACCTTTCGGTGACCGCCGCAAGACGCACCCTTGCAGCTCAACGGCGGTATGAGCGCCCTGTGTCAGGACCTGACCCCCCCACCTTACAGACTTCATTTAGACCTTCCCCGGTGCGGCGCTTCTTACAGCTACAGCCGAGTGCGGCTCAACCATCCGCACACCTGCACATGGCGGCTCAACCATCCGCCTTTCTTACAACCCCATCTCTGCGTTCGTCGGTTGTTACACTACGTGTTACAACCGGTTCGCAACGACCAAGTTTCGCGCGTGTACGTTACGCACGGGGCAGGCGCTACGAGCGCGAAGGGCGCGCGGGGCGGCCCTCTTACCTGAACCTAGCCCCGCAAACCCGTACTGGAGCTACTGCAAACCCGTCCAGCAACTACCGGCCAACCGCCGGGAACCTAACTGCTGCTGCCGAGTACTTTGCGAACAGTAGCCGTGCCGGTGGAACTCTGTCAGTAAAACGACGCACTTACGTAATCGACGAGCCCGCAGCTATCGCTCCAGGGGCTGCGTCACTGCGGTCTCGGCTGCAGGACGCGTTCGGCTCAGACGAGCTAGGCCAGCGGACGCTGGACCTGCTCTCTAGCTCCCTCAGCGCGCAGACCCTCAAGAGCTACGCCGGCAGACTGTCTCAGTTCGCTGAGTTCTGCCACGACTCCGAGAACATCAGCCCGCTGGAGGCGACTACTGCTACTGTTGTTCGGTACGTTGCCTGGATCGGGGAGCGAGGGCACATCGCAGCTAAATCGCTGCAGCCCTACCTGTCTGCCATCAACACCTTCTTCGAGCTGCACAACCTCGTCCCGATCGCCAAGGACAGCCTACACCTCACTTCGGCAAGGCGTGGATTAATGTTGCGGCAGCGCCGACTGGACGCTGCCCCTTTGCGTGTCCCTCTGCCTGCGGATGTAGCTTACCGCTTCGTCTCAACGGCCGAGCTAATTGTGTCTGCTCCTTACCCAGAGTCCCACCTCGACTACCGAGCCCTCTTGGCCTCGGTTGTCAACTTCCTGTTCTTTGCCATGGGCCTTACTGGCGTCTCCTGTCGAGTGCAAGATGTGCATGTCGACACCTACAACATCACCTTGCAGATCTACCGCGAGAAGGGTCGCGCTGGCCGTCGGGGACCCGACGACCTGCGCGTACTTCTCCTTCCAGTGTCCGAGCACCCTCGAGTGGCACGACTCTTGCGCTACTTCATCGACAACGTCCAGTCTGTCCCCCTGGTTACTGTTGGCTTGGCTGCCTCCAACTTCTGGGCTGTCAATGTGGCTGAGCAGTCAAAACCTTGGACTGCGGCTACGATGTCAGACTGGTTGTCTACAGCAGTCAACCTAGTCAACGCTGCCCCTCCTGCTGGCACTTCCTGGACTTCACACAGTCTACGCAAGGGCGCAGCCTCTGCAGCAAACGCTATCGGAGCGCCACTGTCCCACATCCGCTACCAAGGCGGTTGGGCCACTAACTCCGATGTCGTTCTAGACTACATCGACCCCAACGTTCTTCCTTCTCCTGGCGCGTGGTTCTTCTTTGGACACATCGCCCCCCTCCGCCACTTCCAAGTCCAACAGGACTCCGCAGCGGTGGCCTTCCCAGTGCCTCCTTCATGACTTGGCGCTACCCCTTCTCCGTCAATCCACCGCTCTCTACGTTCGCTCACGACTGGCAAAACCAGACTCAACTTTGAAATGATCTAAACTAGTTTATGGGGTTTCCATCCTTGACCTAACCGCTTTTCAGCTACAAGTGCTGCGCAGTGGTACGGGAACTAGTAACTGTTGTTGCGCCCTTGTTGGGTGCAGCACGAGTAGACATAAAAGCAGCCAGAACAGCTGAGCCTGCCATCTTCCAGTTTTCGCTGCGTTCCACGCAGCGCCCCCCCTGACTCCGTTTTCCCTCCACGCTTTTCGCTAAACCTTCCTGCCAATTTCGGCTCTTGACCGTGTAAAACAGCCTGCGCGGCCTTTTTGGCAAAACCAGACTCAACTTTGAAACATCAACACCATCCGATACGTAGTTATTACAGCCTAATTTGGCGCACCGCCGCCGCATGGATGCCTTTAAACAGTATTTAAGGGACAGAGTTCATGACAGCTCGGACTCATCAGATATGCCTGGATGTGAAACACAACAATTATTTGCGGATGCCAATTCTGTCGTCACATCGACTAATACAGGTAGTAAATCATCCAGCATATACGTATTAGTCGCTAATAATGTCAGGATTATATCCGCGCCGAATTCTCACTACAATTAAACATTTGTAGGTAGGCAGTCACACTTTCAGCTCGAATAATTGGGCCTTAGGTATTAAACCATCAGCAATTTCATCCTTCAAGGACTGTCTATGATTGCTCCCGATTTGCGTGTAAAAAATTATCTCCATGGATAATCCTACGAGTACTTTAAATAGGCGGGTCGCCCACGGCCGCGCCGCCCTGCTGACGACCAGGTGCCACATTCGCACTACGTACCTGTATAAGCGCCATCAACACCTACCAATGAGTTGAAGGCACTTCTTCGCATTCACCTGCGCCGCCAAAAGCCTGCCCTCGGGAAGCACGGCCCCGTGCCTTAGCTCGTAGCCCCAGCGCCCGCTACAGGTACGGCCTCCCCCTTCAGATCAGCACGCGGGTTGTGGGAACCAGTGATGCGGCCGCCCCGCCTGCCCGCCGCCGCCGCCGCCACAGCCCCGCAGGCAGTATATCCGCTGGTGATGGCAGCAGCAGTAGCAGCAGGAGCGGCCAAGTGCCGGTAGTTGCGGCATTCAGTCCCCGCTTCGCCCACGCCCACACCCGGTCCCCTTGCGCACTCTCTTCCTTCCCGAGCCCTCCCCGCCGCTCATTGCTGATTGGTGCTGTGCTGCCCCCCTTTCCCCCACGCGCGTCGTCATCCAGCCGTCACAGACTGACCAGCACATTCGCCCTTGGGCAAGCGAGACGGTGCTGTAGCGGCGATGTCATCCGCCATTTACAAATCATGCGCTGCTGAATTCGATTAACTGTATTTCCCACCGGACGAATATTAGCGGTACCTTGTTACGATCCCCGCCTGACCCCGTCGAACCAGTGACCAGTTTGAGCACCCGCCCCTGCCTAGCTCCCCCAGCTCTGCCTGGTAAACCAGATGTGCTCAGTGCCACTACCCTTATGCGGCCGCGGCAGATAGCGTGTTGTGTTTGATGTGGAGGGAGGAGGGTAATAGGGGTTGATGGCGCTCACTCTTCTCTCCCACCCCGGGGTCTCACTGGCTGGCCGGCGCCTATCAACCTACCGACTCTATCCCTTGCCCGGATGTACCTCAGCAGGCCGTCCGCGGTGCCATGTCGATCAATCCCGGACCCGACCCGGACATCCCGGAGGCCAAGGAGGTCGGGCGCGGCCTGGAGGCGCCCGCATACCACCCGGAGGACCCGCAGTGGTATCTCGCTTCCAGCAACCATCCGTACACACCCTTTCCCGGCAACGCCTACAAGTGGGAGAGCTACGTCTACGATGATGGCACCACGTGCGCCCCCCCCCTCCCCCCCGCCGTATTCTCTCCTGCACTGCTGTGCATGTCATGTCAGGCCATGGCTAAGCTGGTGGTGTGCGGGCCTGCGCAGGTATGAGGGGCTGATGCGCGACAATATTCCGCACGTCAAGGGAACCATCGTCATGGGCAACGGTCCCGGCGGTGGCTTCCAGGAGGTGGACCGGGGCGACGTGTGAGTGCCCCTTACTCCCCCCCCCCCCCCCTAGTGTTCTTGCCTCCCTTTCCCCTTTACGCAGCCTGTGAAATGCAATGTAGAGCTGCCTGTGACACGCCACCCCCCTCAGCAAGTCCACCATCCACCGTAAGGCAGTGCTGTGTGCGCCTCTTCGGCTGCCACTCCAGGTACGAGGGCGAGATTGAGGCCGGCTTTGCGAACGGTCTGGGCCAGTACTCTAGCGTGAAGGGGGAGATCTACCGTGGCGAGTTCAGCCGCGGCATGAGGGATGGGTGAGTGCAGCCGGCAACGCTCGCCTGTGCCAGACTTCCCCCTGCTCGCTGCCTACGTATGGCCGATGATCTAAGTCCCCCCCTCTCGTCTCTCCTTGCGCCGTCCTTCAAGCTGCGGAATGCTGCTCAACGTGCGGCCCTTCCTGAACCGCGTAAAGAGGGGCGAGGAGCCCGGTGCTGCCTGGGCAGCCACCAAGGCCAAGGTGCCCCCCCCTTTCCCTCTCAACCCTGTCTCTTGCAACCCCATCCGCTTCTTACGCCCCCATGCTCAGCCCATCCGCTCGCGGCTGAGCTGACCACGTGCCTCTCCAGATCGAGGACAACGCACGCATGGGCACCTGGCAGAGCGACCTCTACCTAACCGGCCCCAGCGAAGACGCCTCGTACTGCCACGTCGAGGAGATCAGGCAAGCTCCCCTCCCCCTCCCCCCCCTACCCTGCACCGTAACCGCGCTCTGGGTTTGCTATGCATACTGTTTATGAACCCCTGGTGAACAAGGGGACGGTGGAGTACTACACTCATCTAGAAATCTATCAGAATGTGCCATGAATACAGCATCAATCTAGGCCTCGATGGCGCGGCGCTGGCCATTATTCTTGCAGCTTGCAAACATATGATGATGTAGTGGTACCTCTCCCTGTCGCGCTGACTCCACCCACGTTGTGCTGCGCGGATATCCACAGGGGCGTGATGCAGGAGCTGGACAGCGTGCTCACCCGCACGCGCATGTTCCGCTACAAGCCCGACGGCGACGTCACCTTCATGTCCGGCGACGCGCGCGGCATCCCCATCAACACCGCCCAGGTGCTGCAACCGCTTGATTGCCCTTCTTGCTGCACGGGCACCCTCCCCCCCCCCCCCCCCCCCCCTCCTCTTCCGCCCCGTTCATCTGATGGCCAATGCACTGATTGACACTGAGATCTCTGGAACATGCTCCACCACAGCCTCAATGCCCCATATTTGTGATATATATATAATTTCCACTACACAAATATAAATATATCTATGAATAGTTCATATCACACTGTTTTTGAGTTATATCGTGATTGAAAAGGGCAATTGTAGATATATTAAATGGGCGATTTTGAAGTTCTTGGTTAACCATGAAAAGATAGTTGTGGAGACCCATTTCTGGGGAACCGGGATCGTCCAGCATCCGCAGTTTTGAGTAATTTCAATGTTTAGCACTCAATGAGGTACAATTTACAAGCATTTACAAGCAATTTACAAGCACTCAATGAGGTATAATTTCAATGAGGTACATCGAGCCCACGCCGGGATGTATATCCAAGCAGCAGCTGCAGGCAGGCGAGCAGCCGCTGCACGTGCGGTGATTTAATTAAATGCGCTGCCTGCCGCAGGACCCGCTGCACTACCCGCATGGCACCAGCTTCCTGGCGCCTGGCCCCATGGGCCAGACGCACCCCATCCCCGACGACCCCCAGCTCAAGGAGTCCATGATGGTAGGACCCCTCCCCCCACCCCCCCCCCTTTCGCCTCCTTCCTCTCCCCCCTCCTTCCCCATTGCCCCTTGTTCACCCATTTCCCCCTCACCCCGGCTGAACCCCCCTTCCTCTCCGGCCCCTGTTGCTGCCGCGGCTGCAGAAAAACGCCCGCAACCACCAGCGGATATGGGAGATGTACAACCTGGAGCGGGAGCCCAGCCCCGGGTCCGACCTGGAGAAGGCCATCGCGCTGGGGAAGGAGGTGCGTGGGCGACCTCCGGCTGCTTGCGGATGGGCGCGGTGACTGCAATGAGTCTCTGGGGGTGGGATAGCACGGGACGGTGCGGGGTGCGGGGGTGGGGGGCAGAGGAGTAGAGGTGAAAAGGGGCTGCCCTAGGAGGGTGGCTGACGCGGCGCGCCCCCCCCCCCCCCTCCCCCCGGCGTTGCCCTGTGCCTGCAGAGGGATGAGAAGCGTGCGAAGGCGATAGAGGAGATGGCGGCGGCGGAGAAGCGCCGGCTGCGGCGTCTGGAGAGGTGCGCTGCTGCGCCCCGCAATCAGGGGGCTGCCATCCGGCGCACCGCTGCAGCGCAATTCTACCTTCCCGTTTGTTGTTTTACTTTATTTGTTGCCACTTTCAATGCGTCAGTAGACTATTGCTTTGCCTTGTCACCATCTCATTGCATTGCGCTCAAGCCTGCGGATTATATCTAACTACTTTCAATGCGTTTGTGTCGTTTTCTTGTTTTCCTGTGCTTGCACAGGTTATCAGTATTGTCTCAGGCATTCCTTTTTCTCAAGTTTCAGGATGTGGCCACTATTGTTTCTGCATTATTTGAGCCTTGTTCGAACGCCCCCCCCCCCCCCCCCCCCCAGGGGCCCGCGCTCTGTGTGCCTACGGTAGACAAGTAACTAACATCAAGCTCGGTCCCTGCGCCGCCGCCCTGCAGGCTCAGCAAGGGCGCCGGCGACGAGGTGGACACCAAGGCCGCCGACGATGTGGTCCCAGAGCTGGTCGTCGCGGAGCCCTGAGGAAGAGGAGGACGACGACGAGGGCATCGACGACGACGACCTCACGATCGCGTCCGTGCAGCCTGCCTCGGGGCGCCGCCCGGGAGGCAGCGGCTTCAACGGCCCCACCGCCTTTGCCAGCGTCAGCCTCGGCATGAGCAGGTGCGGCCGGCTGCCCTCCGTGGCCTCTCACCTGCTTCACCGGGCCATTTTTTGGCGCCGAGCGTGCGCCGAGGTCTCAGGGCATCCGGTATTCGTTACGTAGGCACATCACCGGCTGCTAACAATCAGCCGAAAGCCACCGAAATCGAAAGACAGTTGCATGTACATCCAGCCCTCCCTCCCTAAGTGTTTTAAAAATCTGTGAACGTGTGTGTATGCGTGTGTGCTGTTTTTTAGAGTGCAGAGATGATTCCATTCCCTTTCATTATACTTGTTGTATGTGTTGGGGTCTGGAGGCGGGGTACGTGTTGCACCTTTGGCGTGGTGCACGCTTGCGACCGGTGATGACTATCTGAAACCTGGTAAGTTTCTGATCCAAACCACGGATGACAACACTCTCATTCGGAATGAGGTCTCAAGCGCGCTCGACGGCAACGCCAGTATGCATTTGCGCGCCCATGTTTGTGCGTGTGTTTCGTGGTTCTGTTCGTTTATGGTCGACTGTCATCGTCTATTGTTTTATATATGTCTGGGCCTGGTAGCAAGGTGTGAGTTGCCCCTTGGCGTGGTGCACGCTTGCGACCGGTGATGACTATCTGAAACCTGGTAAGTTTCTGATCCAAACCACGGATGACAACACTCTCATTCGGGATGAGGTCTCAAGCGCGGAATGACGGCAACGCCGGTATGCATTTGCGCGCCCGATGTTTGTGCATGTGTTTCGTGGTTCTGTTCGTTTATGGTCGACTGTCGTCGTCTACTGTTTTATATATGTCTGGGCCTGGTAGCAAGGTGTGAGTTGCACCTTGGCGTGTGGTACGCTTGCGACCCATGATGACTATCTGAAATCTGGTAAGTTTCTGATCCAAACCACGGATGACAACACTCTCATTCGCAGTGAGGTCTCAAGCGCCCTTCAACGGGTGTGTATTGGGCGTGTGCGAGTTGTAGTAGGTGTGGGCAGAGGGGGCGGGGCCAGGGGCCAGTGATTGCCATCTGAAACCTGGTAAGTTTCTGATCCAAACGAATGGATGACAACACTCTCATTCAGAATGAGGCCTCTGCTCCAAATGTAGAGCACCGAGCCGTGCATGCTCTCTGCGGCCGGACTCCCAGTCGCCTTACTGGCAGGACGGAGGGACGAGGGATCCACACCCCGTCTGACGCACTGCCCCCTGCCATTGCCCCCCCTCTCGGCGCGGTTGTGTTGATTACAGGGCGCAGAATGTGATCGGGGGCGTGCTCAGCCGGGCGGCGCAGCGCGCGCAGAGAAGGTGCTCCCCCTCCCACTAACAGCCTTCGTCCACAAAAATGCTCAACCTTGCCACGTACCGGTACTTGCATAACAGCACCATCGTCACCAGAAACGCAGTCAGTGTGGTGCGACATATGTTTCATGGTATGACATCGCTGGAAGGTTAGTTTATAATGTAGGTTGATATATACTGGCATAGCTATATAGTTATATATGAATTTCATCACATTGTCTTCTCGAATGTATTCTCAGTTTCCTATCGTTTGGCGGCTGTGCGGACTAGGCAACGATGCTGCAATCACTGACCGCCGCCACGGTGCACTGGCATTGCGTCGAATGGCAGGCCTCGTCTGACTCGCCCCTCGGACATCTAAGTGCCCGCCTCATCGGTACCACAACCGGAATGCCAACGGACACAAGACAAGTGCGGAGCGGCAAGGGCGCCTCTGTGCCCCAGTGCTGCCCTGCCGGGGGCGCCCCTAGCCCCCTCACCCTCACCCTCACCCTCGCCCGCTGCGGCTCCACCGGCCCATCCGCTGATGCCCGCAGCACCTGCGGGGCGGCCCGGCTGGCAGTCGCCCAGTGTGCCTCCTCAACCACTCTTTAACGACTGCTTTCTGCCATCCCTCTGCCGCACACGCGCCCTGTTGCATCCGTCTAGGCGCGGTCACGGGCACCAACTTGCGCTGTTGCTGCCGCCACACACCGCAGCAGTTCATCGGGCTCGCGGGGCGCTAGCAAATAAATGAGTTGCGCCGTGCACCACCGACTCTGTACTACAATTGTGACGTGAACAGGGCTCCAGACGGATTAAGTTTTCCTTTAATCGTGAGGGGGGTAAAAGGCAATACTTCAGCGAACCCGGAGTGTGGGTATGGTACGTATGGCATGTGTCTTGCCGGGCTGCTGCTCCTGACCAGCCGAACCTGTCCCAACAACGGCACACTTGCAAGTGTTTGGCTCCACATTCGTTGTCCTACATGCGTGATGGCCGATACGTCACCAACTGGATGGAGCAGCGGATTGTTGTGTGAGGGTGATGGCCGATACACTTACAACCACATATGAGAGAGGGTAGGAGCGATATGAACAGTCTAGGGGCTCCACCCAGTTCCGCTTTGGGGCGTCACAATACTTTTGAGTGAGTATTCCCACCCTGCCCAAAGCCGCCCCATGCAAGCGCGTATACGTAGTATTCATTGACCGGGTTGATCTACTGATGGCCCGCTGACAGCCTTGTGACAGCCTTTTTTTTTGTGGCGGGCGTTTTGCCTGCATGCTGATCGGGAAAAACTGTTTGGAAAAAGCCCTTATTCAAGTAAGAAATTCATTATAATAACCCTAAGCAATCCTATTGCCTTACTTCCTCATCTCTCTCTAAGCTTTTCTCATTATTGGCTGATATTATTCATTTCTGAACAGTACCGGTAATAAGTTGTCACGCCAAACTATCATGGCCGAGGGAGGCGTTTCACAAGTACCTGTACGCGCTATCTGAGGAACATCACGGTAGTTTGGAAGCACGACACTCTACCGGTCGCAGTTGTAGCAATCGAACAACCGTTCCTTATCATGTTCAAGCCCCGCATTGGATGTGATCACTTTGTCCCATCGCCTCCATCACCAGCACATATATTACGTTACCAACTGATCACTAGCGTCTATTTGGTTACAGGGAGAGCGTTACCGACTGATCAATAGTCCTTGTATGCCGAGCCGGCGCTTGAAGACCTTCGCATATATAAATAAAGTGCTTGCCTTTTTTAGGATTAGTTTAGGCGAATATATAAAGAATGTAGCATGAATTATAAAAAAGTCTGCCGCTGAAGCACGTCTCTTGTACTAGATAGTTTTGAATACCGGTATGCGTACAGTTAAGTGCATGTGGCATACGTACCTTGTATACGTTCGTGTAAGTGTTGTTCTCCCCGCCCCGGGACAAGATTGGCAACAACAGTGAAACCCTTGCAGCGTCTCTACGACGGTCGTTTCGCGGCAGTCCAGCAGCGACAGGGATCTAATTACAGAAACCCATGGGTACGTGTACCAACAGTCGTTAGGCGACGCTACGTTATGGTCTAAACATGTTTATTGGGTTTCCCATCAATGTTAGTTGTCCTAGTGTAACCCGTACGGTCATCTGCTGGTGGTTTCAAAAAGTTACCGATGCCGCGAGGTTTCAGCATAGTATGGGCTGCCCCATCGCCCGTGAACCCTGCGTTCCCGACCGCGGAGAGCTACGTAGGACAGCCACCACCAGCTCGGATGTCATCTTCCAGCTCATTGGCTTCGGCAGCGGCTTCGCGAACTTGTGCGCGCGCGGGTCGCAGAGGCTGATCAAGTCCGCACCGAGGTTCCGTTTCCCGGTGGTGAATCATCGCGCCACGCACGTGCGTTACATCGTCGGCAGCGATAGACTACAACATCCCTCAAGTGCAGTGGTTTTCCCTTGTGTGGTTTTCTCGACTCGAGCACCCGAGGTCGCTTGTCGTTCTTGCTTGCTTAACTTTGCAGCTGAGACGTTTTCGGGTGGCGATGTACACGGTATGGAATTAGAGCTGGCGGGGATGCCATTTGGGGGGGGTTAAACCTCGACACCCGAAGCCGAGTCGTAGTACGGGCTTTCGTGGGTACTCGCAGTTGAGCAACCCCTCCCGGAGCAACGTTCCCGCAATGGACCAACCTCTCGCAGTAGTCAACTCTTGAGGTTAGGTGGGGCGGACGCGCTCGGTACCGTCATGTCCGCTTCTCATCACGGTTGTCAACGATGACAACTACGCCTGCCGCAACAAATCGGCTTGCAGACGGACGATCGAGGACGCCCGTTGGCCGTCATGCAAAACACTTCAACTCCGTCCCCGTGACCTCGCAGCATGGCGTCGCGGCATCGACGGTCGTTGCGCGTTGTGGTTTTCGCGAACTTCCTGCGTGATTGGTATATTACGAAGATGGCGCCGCTCATGCGCCTCTGTTTCGAGAGGGCTGATTGCCCCGCCCTAATCGTGCCGCAACATCAACGCTTGATGCGGTTGCAGTGGAAAGCGTGTGTGCGGCTCTGTCCGTCGCATTTCTGTCGCTTCCTACTATTGCAACGCCGTCGACACGAGGACAACGGCAACTTGGAGCTGCCCATAGGGGGGGCAACTCTACCACCTGGCGTGCTCGGCGTATCATGGTGCCCGTAACTACCTTTTCCCGACTCCGGGCTTGGAACCTCGGCGGCCGTCGCTGGTGCAGCGGCGGCGGCCGCCTCGTCATTACCCTCGTCCCGACATTACAAGCATGGTTAGGGGCCGGCGTAGGGTGTCAGACCCTCTATGCCGGCCAACCCGTTCCCGACTTCACGACATCCCACCTTCGACATCACGAGCTGTCCGCCAAGGGGGCAGCTCCACCACCTAGCGCGACCTATGCGTTTCGTGTCGCCATCATAGGTTTGCGACTTATTGTGATGTGGTCTGCAGCCGTCGCTGATGCAGCAACCGTGGCCGCCTCGCCACACTCCGCGAAGCGAGACCCGCGCCGACAATTTACCAAGTCGACGAATCTTCTTCGACGCGGCGTCGGCCACCGACCCCAACAAACATCAAAATCAGTACGGCGCGAATTCACTAGGTCCCATTTTCCCGCACCCCGATCGATGCGTTTTGCGTTCCTGGTGCCGCCTCTCGTGCAAGGCTGCATGACGACCGCCGCTGGTGATGACCGCGCGCGCGGCCGTACACCGTCGTCGTCGTCGCTCAACGTCGCGTGCTTACCCTCGTAATGCACACCGCCGGTACGGATGCATAGCTGCCGTTGCGTCGGGTACAACGTACCGTAGTCCACATGATTGTACGCGGCGCGCTCGCGCGCACCCGCAGCCCGTACTTGATGGTTGGTTACATGGATATCGTCCATAGACTGCAGCACGGAAAGTACTAGGGAAGGAAAAAACTATATTTAAGCAGAACTCACTTAGCGCTGGGCCGCGGGGCCCGACAAGGTGACCGGCGATTGACGACCGGCCGGCCTAAAAATTCTTCCGCTGAAACCGATCGAAGGGATGGCTTCCGGCGTGCGGACACAGATATTCGGCGAGGAAAGTGTGCAGTGCTGTAGAAATCTTCGTTGTCCAACACCTCCGCGTCCAGTGCTGTGCGATCAAAGCGGTTGGCCGGAGCTCGCGCCACGAGGGGGGTTGCTTGAGGTGGCCGCTGGCGATGCCGCGCTCCACGAGCTCCTTGATCAGGGCGAGCGGGTGCTAGACGCCCGCCCGCCCGCTAGACGCGCGCCCTCCTCGACGACGCACCGGACGAAGCGATGTCACCTTGCCACGGGCTATGGCGAATTGCCGTCAACCCTGAACTTGGTATGCTCCCGTAGGCGCGCCGCGTAGGCGAGCTGGACTGCGACTTGGGCCGCTATGGAGTTGCGGAAGACGCATGTGAAGTATCCCATACTGTGAAGCAGCCCATAGTTGTGAAGCAGCCCGTACGCATGGGAAACAGCCCGTACAACCATGAAAGACGCCTGCGGAAGCAACCCGTACTCTACGTACCTATCCCGCTCGGCTAGGCACTCGCCAACTTGCCCTCTCATGCCAGCCTGCACTTCCAGTTCTTGCCGCGTGCCGTGAGGTAGGACGCGCGGCAATTGTTGCACGGCGCCGTTGGGACACGGCGCCTCGCTAATTCCGCAGCGCGCGTCCGGCATTGTGTCGCTCCGACGTCGCCATCGCCGGCGTCACCGTCTCCCGCCCAAGTATGCTCTACGTGTGCGCCTCGATCGAGGTCTCTACACGCCCTCTCGGCGCGAGACCCCCTACAAATCAAGACATCATCCGCCTTCGTCTGGTCGGCACGCGCGCCTGCCGACTGCCCACGCTCGCCGTTGTAAACAAACCGCGTGTAACCGGTAAAACCAGACTCGGATGCAAGTTCGAAATGATCTAAGCATGTTTACGGGATTTCCCACAAATGCTAGCTATCCTAGTGTAATCCTTACGGTATGCTGGTGATTTCAACTGGTGCAAGCAGCAGGTTTCCGGTTATCGGTGCCACGAGGTTTCAGTACGAGCTGCCCCGTCGCCCGTGAGCCCTGCATTCCCGGCAGGGTACGGGTAGCTAAGGATTAAGAATTCTTGTAATGACACCAGTCCACATAAGTCTTTGCATATAGGAATCCGCGCGTATCCTCGCCTCGGTGCCCAACCCATGCATGGGGCCACGGGGCCATGGAGCCCTGAAATCCAGTGTATGCAAGCCTCCTACGCCAAGGAGGCAGCCGTTTGTCCCGGTTATCGCACTTTTAGAATTGTTCTTCGGCAATGGCATTGCTTGGCACATGGCTGAAACAACAGAAAAAACGGGCGATGAATAGGGGGCAACTTGTTGGCGGCGTAGTTACCATCCTTCGCATATGCCCGCGGGCTGCCGGTGGTGGGTGGACGTATGCATGCGCTGTAAGACGACCGATATTGAGCCCAATCCATGCACGCTACCGATGCAATGCATGGCATTTCCAAGGCATGAGAGTTTGTTAGTAATCTCGTCGTCGTATTGGGGCCAATCATCCCACATTTTTCCAAGCTGCAAGATAAGCGCCGGTGGCCGCGCCTCGCCGGGTGAAAGCAGCACACATAAGTGCCTTCGATTCCACATGTGCATGCTTACACCGCCCGCACCGTAGGCTAAGCGCGGCCTGGCCCCCTCGACAGCAATGTCGCCACTGCTGCATAGGTAGGCGCGCATGTTGTCACACATGTCACCATCGTCCAAAGGGAAAAACCTAAATGATGACGACGGGGTCCGCGCGACGTGGAGATCTATCCAAGGGGACCTCGCGCCTGGGAGTTTGCGTGGAAGGGCGCATTATATGCCCCCATCATGCGCCCCCACCCACAGTGAGTGGGTTGGCTGGGATACCAGAACAAGGGGGGGGGGGGGGACTTGATAGGCCATAACATTTCGGCGTTTTATCAGATTGGGCTGAAAATTATTGCGTTGGAAAGCGAGGTCACGGGCTTTTTATCGCGCTTATTTTCAGCCCAATCCGATAAAACGCCGAAATGCTATGAATTAAAAAAAGTGATTGCAATATATTACTGTTTTTTTCAGGGCGAACAGCCAGTTTGCGAATGTCGCACGTAGCCCGCTAGCTGACCATAGACTCCAAACCATGCGCCGAGCGGCATGGGGTACGTGGCCAACACATGTATCTCGGCGACCATGGGAGAAGCACACAGTTCTTTATGTCCAAATGTCGGTGTGCCGTGCGCTCAAAGCCTCAAACCGTTCACAGCCCGGCCGTGCAGCACTTACTACATTGGAAGTGCCGCATAACAGGCGACGCGCGCGCCACGCGCGACGTCGCATTGGCCCTAGCACACCATCTGCACGCTGTTTCATGGTTATCCTCGCAATGGCTGCAACGGCGTAGGCTGTGCGTGGGTTTACCGACTAGAAGCGGCCAAACCCAAATCATACCCATAAAAACATGCAGAGACTTTTGTGGGCTGCTGTATTAGGATCCATACTCAGCAGCATAAGGACTACAGCGCCACAAGCAGCTCGCCTGCCATTCCGCTCGCTGCCTTCATGAAGACTGATGAAGTGATGAAGGCCAGGGAAGAAATCTCCGACACATTAATATACTAAATTTGATACTCGTCTAACATACATCAGTGATTTCTGTCGTTATGATCTAAACTAGTTTATGGGGTTTCCTCCCTTGACCTAACCGCTTTTCAGCTACAAGTGCTGCTCAGTGGTACGGGAACTAGGCACCTGTCGTTGCGCCCTTTTTGGGTGCAACACGAGTAGACATAAAAGCAGCCATAACAAGTGAGCCTGCCATCTTCAAGTGTTGGCTGCGTTCCACGCAGCGATGTTAAAACTGTCTCGTAACCTGTTGCGAGCAAGGTCACCCCAGGTTGTTCAAGACCACACCCGGCTCACCACCCGTGTGTGATATTCTCATCCGTACGCCCGTGCGTTGCCATGCGAGATGGAGAAGAACCCGTCGTCGACGACGCTCGAGTCGCTACACGCAGACGTGAAGGCCCAGTCTACATTACTGCGAGAGCTTGCTACAACAATGGCCCAACTTACGGCTCGTGAGCGCGTTGTTGATGGATAAGGAGGACATGGTTCCGGTTCCGGGCAGCGCATCGCGGGACAGCCGATAGGCAGCGGGGGAGCCGCAGAGCGCCCCGACTTGCTAGAGCTAGCCCCGAGCGGCCGTGTCGGAGCAAAATCCGTGAGTGGCGAGGATGACTACCTCGCGGTGCCAGAAAAACTGCAGAGAGCAGAGTCTGGTTACGAGGCCGTTCGACCGGTCAGCCGAGTGACTCGACTCTTCCCCCTAAGCACCGACCTAACGAACGAGTACCTCAAGCAGGATGACCGGCGTCTGCCGGCCCAGGAGGAGTATCTATGGATGTCGTGTTCCGGCGCCCACATGGCCGCACTTTTCGTGGCTCTCGACGAGCTGCTGCCTTACGTCCTTGCTGCAAATCATGACTTCACCCCTACCTCGCGAGAGCTCGGAACCACGCCGAAGCCATCGACAAGGCGTTTCGCTTTCGTTTGGCCTTCCTACGGAGGCTTAATGAGGTCAAGCGTGTGCACGGTGACCAAGGTTTTCTGGACGTGCTGCGAGCTCAGCACTTTCAGCCTGCTTATGAGCATCTGGATTCCGCGATTTTTGGGGACCTCATGAGGGACTAGGAGCGTCGCGTCTTCGAGGCGACTGTGGCCAGCAGCGCCAAAGCAACCGCTACTGCTCGGGTGGCGGCAGCAGCTGCAGGTCGCGGACGTGGACGAGGACGTGGCGGTGGACGCGGCGTGGCCGCGAAGGTGAGCAGGAGTGATGGTGTGGGGCGCCTTTCGTCGGAGCTGCTGGAGCCTTGCGAGGCCACCTTTCGGTGACCGCCGCAAAACGCACCCTTGCAGCTCAACGGCGGGATGAGCGCCATGTGTCTGGACCTGACCCCCCCCCCCCCCCCCCCACCTTACAGACTTCATTTAGACCTTCCTCGGTACGGCGCTTCTTACAGCTACAGCCGAGTGCGGCTCAACCATCCGCACACCTGCACATGGCGGCTCAACCAACCGCCTCCCGTAGCATCCCAGCATTGCGTCCGTCGGTTGTTACATTGCGTGTCACAACTAGTTCGCAACGACCAAGCTTCGCGCGATGTACGTTACGCGCGTGACAGGCGCTACGAGCGCGAAGGGCGCGCGGGGCGGCCCTCCTACCTGAACCTAGCCCCGCAAACCCGTAGTGGTGCTACTGCAAACCCGTCTAGCAACTACCGGCCAGCCGCCGGGAATCTAACCGCTGCTGCCGAGTACTTTGCGAACATTAGTCGTCGCACCTCTGGAACTCTGTCGGTAAAGCGACGCACTTACGTAATTGACGAGCCCGAAGCTGTCGCTCCCTGGGCTGCTTCACTGCGATCTCGACTGCAAGATGCTTTCGGCTCAGACGAGCTAGGACAACGGACACTCGACCTGCTCTCCAGCTCCCTCATCGCTCAGACACTCAAGAGCTACGCCGGCAGACTGTCGCAGTTCGCGGAGTTCTGCGTGCCACGACTCCGAGAACATCAGCCCGCTGGAGGCGACCATTGCTACTGTCGTCCGGTACGTTGCCTGGATTGGTGAGCGAGGGCACATTGGAGCTAAGTCACTGCAACCCTACCTGTCTGCAATCAACACGTTCTTCGAGCTGCACAACCTCGACCCAATCGCCAAGGACAGCCTACACCTTACTTCGGCAAGGCGTGGGCTGATGCTGCGGCAGCGTCGTCTGGAAGCCGCCCCTTTGCGAGTTCCTCTGCCTGCTGATATAGCTTACCGCTTCGTCACAAAGGCCGAGCTAATTGTGTCTGCTCCCACCGCAGAGTACCAACACGACTTCCGGGCCCTCGTGGCCTCGGTTGTCAACTTCATGTTCTTTGCCAGAGGACTTACTGGCGTCTCCTGCCGAGTGCGGGATGTGCATGTCGACGATGACAACATTACCCTGCATGTGTACCGCAAGAAAGGCCGCGCTGGCCGACGGGGACCCGACGACCTGCGCGTACTTCTCCTTCCGGTGTCAGAGCACCCCCGAGTTGCACATCTCCTACACCACTTAATCGACACGATACAGTCTGTTCCCCTGGTTACTGTTGCCTTGGCTGAAACAAACTTCTGGGCGGTCACCCCGAGCGAGCAGTCAAAACCTTGGACCGCCGCTACAATGTCGGACTGGCCACATATCTACAGCCGTCCGTCTGGTCGGTGCTGCCCCTCCCGCCGGCACTTCCTGGACCTCACACAACCTTCGTTCGCAAGGGAGCAACGTCTACGGCCAACGCCATCGGAGTACCACTGTCCCACATTCGCTACCAAGGTGGCTGGGCCACTAACTCCGACGTCGTTTTGGACTACATCGACCCCAGCGTTCTTCCTTCACCTGGCGCATGGTTCTTCTTTGGCCAATTGCCCCCCTCCGCCACTTTCCAAGTCCAACAGGACTCCGCAGCGGTGGCCTTCCCGGTGCCTCCTTCATGACCTGCTGGCGCTACCCGTTCTCCGTCAATCCACCGCTCTCTCCGTTCGCTCATGACTGGCAAAACCAGACTCAATTTGAAATGATCTAAACTAGTTTATGGGGTTTCCTCCCTTGACCTAGCCGCTTTTTCAGCTACAAGTGCTGCTCAGTGGTACGGGAACTAGGCACCTGTCGTTGCGCCCTTTTTAGGTGCAGCACGAGTAGACATAAAAGCAGCCATAACAGCTGAGCCTGCCATCTTCCAGTGTTGGCTGCGTTCCACGCAGCGCCGCCCCCCTGACTCCGTTTTCCCTCTACGCTTTCGCTAAACCATCCTGTCGGCTCTTGACCGTGTAAAATATCCTGCGCGACCTTTTTGGCAAAACCAGACTCAACGTCCTCATCAGGCTGACCGGCAACACTTAAAAGGTACCACCAGCAGCAGCGGCCTTGTCCGTGCTCTGCTCCTCGTCCTCCAAACGCCCCCCCGCCCCCCCCCCGCGGCCCCCCGGAGGGCGCTCCTGGTCCGAGAATCATCTGCGGGAGCGACGGCATGGCGTTACCGGCGTGCCGGCTGGCGTGCAGGCGGCCGCTGGCTCTTGTGCTGTTTCTGGCCGCGGCGGGGCTGTACTGTGGCGCGGATGAGTCGGCTCGGGATGGCCCCACTCAGCCTGACGCGGCGTTCCCGCCACTCTCGGCTCGGACGGACAGGGCGAGCCTGTGGGAGAAGCGGCGGCAGGCGGCGGCGGCGGCGCGGAAGGAGCGGGCCAGGCTTCGAGCGGCACATTACCCGGGGGATGGCCAGCGGGCTGCCGCGCCCGGGGTGCCGGGTGCCGGGGCGGGCGGGGCAGCAGCGGCGTGGGAGCAGCGGCAGCGGCGGCAAGCGGTGCTTGCAGACCGGCGCGGCGAGAATGCCACTCGGACGGAAAGGGCGAGCCTGCAGCAGCAGCGGCGGGACCAGATAGCGGCGTGGCGGGCTCAGCGGTGGGCGGAGCGAGAGCGGCGCCTCGGCAACCGGGGCACTGACCGCAGCGACAACCGTGCGCCGACGTTGCGGGGGCGGCTCCCGTCGGGCAGGCACGGCACGCCGCTGCGCCGGCGTGGCATCGGTCCGCGCACGGCGGGCCTAGGTTGGGCCGCCGCGAAGGAGGCGTCCGCACCACTGCCGCAGGAGGGCGAGCTGGCGTCGCAGCGGACGGCGCTGGAGGCGTCCTGCGGCGTGGGGCCCGCGCGCCGCCCGCCCGAGACGCTGGCGGTGATGGGGCTGCCCAACACGGGCACCAACGCGGTGCGCAATTTCCTGGGCGCGTCGCTGGGCGGCATGGTGGTGCACAACGGCGTGCCTGGGCTGTGGAAGCACGCGGTGCCTTTCCAGCCGGACATGGACAAGGCGCTGCGACAGGCGTGCGCGGACGAGACGATGGGCGTGGTGTTCACGGTGCGCCACCCAGCCGCCTGGCTGTCGTCGCAGACCTCGCCAAGCCACTCGTTTGGGCACATGTGCCAGTCGTCTCCCGCGCCCAACTGCCTGTTCCGGACGTGCGAGGGGGAGGACGGCTGCTGGAAGAACTTCCCGCCGTGGCACTACAGCTTCGGGAGCCTTCTCGATCTGTGGGCCGCCTATGCGGCCGCCCTGCCGGCGGCGCTGCCCGCTGTGTACGTCCTGCGCTATGAGGACTTCCTGGCCGACCCGCAAGACGCGCTGCTCCGTGTGTCCCGTCACTTCAGCCTCTCTTCCGACGTCTCCCCCCGCTCTGCGCTGCGTTCTGGCATGGCCGCGCTCGAGCACTCGGCGCGGCCATGGGACCAGCAAACGCGCGGCGCCACGCACCCGGCGTCGCTGTCCAAGTGGCGCGCATTCTCGCAGTTTTGGGCGCAGGTGCGGCGCCGGCGCGCCGACCCTGAGGCCGAGGTGGTCTGCGACCCCGCGGCGCAGGCCGGGCCGCTCATGAATGCCCGAGCCCAGCCGCACCTGCCGCAGGGCGAGCCGCCGCCGACGCAGCAGGCGATGCTGCAGCGCTACAACTACACCGCGCTCACCCTGGAGGACGCGAAGGTGGCCGCCCAACTGTGCAACCGCGGTAGGTCCGGCTTGCGCCCGCCGGTCCATGCGCGGCGCGCACGGGACACAGTTCCCCCTCGTGTTGTTCAAGGCGTCCTCGCGGGTCGGCGGCCCTCTCACGCGTCGCGCCGCCGTCGAGGATGGGCAGGCGGCGCAGGGATGAGTGGGCGGCCCTCCCGCCAGGCCGCATCCATCGCAGCGACCCCTCCCTCCTCCCCCCAAGCTGCCGATTTCTCTGCGAGCGGAAGAATGCCAGCAATCCCCCAGGCAGCCAATGGTAGTTGGACCGATTTCCCTTTTATAGATATCATTTCCACCCTCTCCAGGCATGGCCTGCACGTGGAGCAAATTGTCCGTCAATGTGCAACACTACAACATACTTTGTTTATTAGCAATTCATGCTGTTGACATAATTGTATTGGAAACTTGAATGCGGGTTGAGCTGCTGATGTGTTTCACCGGAGCCACAATACAGCACCCTCCCCAACCTCATCCTCTCGAGGCACGGTGTTCCTCACCCCCCCCCCCCCCCCCCCCCACATCCGCACGCACCAATGGTGGAGGCGGGCCGCTGCGCCGGCACTGCCACTCAGCAATCAACACTCGCAACCGCAGAGGATGACGGTGGTGAAGGTCGCCCGCTCGCATGGCGTGGCGTGCCGCACGGGAAGGTATGTTGTTGCATGCGATGAAGCACCGGCGGAGGCTCCTTCGTGCTTCGTTGCCTTTTAACTCCGTCCCTTGTCGGCATCAGGGCTGCCACTGCGACCACAGCACTGGCGTTCGCCACATCGCCACCGGTAGTCCACGGTCAGGTAATGTGCGGATCTATGCTATGCTTTATTAAACTAGCATGATTTATAAATACATGGTACAATAACATATGCTGCTGCTGGAGGGCTGAGCTGTCCACCCATTCCTGGGATGTAGTGACGCCCTTAGACCACCTACAGCTCCACTGCTCCAGATGCGTGGAACGCTAACCCCCCTCCCTCTCTATTGCTGTTGCAAGCGGTTACTGGCTATTCCGAGCCAGCTGCTCAGTCCTCCGCGCGAGCGGGCACTGCCAGGTGGCCGCGCCGCCAGCCCATCCTGGCCAGCAGCGCGCCCACGCCGGGCCAGCCGCCCGCGTTGATGCCGAAGAAGCCCGCCAGCACGAGCGTGGCGCCCAGGATGTTGAGCCCCAGCACGCGCCCGCTGTCCAGAATGGCGGAGCGCTTGAAGGCCAGGTCCGCAGCAATGGCAATCGGAATCTGGCAGCGTGGAGGTGGCAGGGGGGGGGGGGGGGAGGGGGGGGAGTGAGCTGCTTGCTGGCTGGCAGCGCTGCGGCGCTTGGGCTGACTGGGAGGGCTGCTGAGGGAGGAGAAGGAAGGGGCGCAAGTGCTTATGCGGGTGTACAATCAAGGCAGTAGGTACACAGTATTGGTATGTAGTCTCGCCGCTTATGTCGTATACTCTTCATGCATGGGTGCGGCGACGGTGATGAGAGTGCTGCACATAAGAGCGCGCCCTGCCTGTCAGAGGCGGATTGTGGCCGAGACCGCAGATACTCGTGTAAATGCTCCTACCTACGGATAGGATGACACCCCCTCTGGGGCCTATACTCCAGGTTCTTACCTGTGGTTTAGGCACCTTTATAATCGTTCTATAGATGTGGTGTGTGTAGTTATGGGCAGGTCGAGGGAAGGTGAGCCTCCGTGGTGCAGGTGGAGTTGTTGGGCGTAGGGTGGAGGGGTCGCGAGTGAGAGGGAGAGACGGGGGTTGTGTGTGTGTGTGTGGGGGGGGGGGGGGGGTGCCTGTATGGATAGGCCCAGCGTCGCCACCGTGGGTCCCACGAGAATGACGGCGCGCGCCCAGAGGTAGTCGGTGAGCACGTTGTCAAACAGACCTGCGCAACAGCAGGTCGTCGGGGCGCTTGGGGGCTGTGCAATGGCAAGGGGGAGGGGGGGGGGGGGGGGGGGGATGACATAGGGTGGTGCATGCTGCCGTAAGGGCGTGAGGGCGTGAGGTGGGACCTCTGGCGGGGGGGGGGGGGGGGGGGGGTGTCACCCTTCAGGAGGGCCCAGCCGTAGACGTCCGCTGCGACGTCCTGCAGGTGCAGTGCGCCGTCCGCCTGCAGCGCCAGCAGCACCGGCCCCATGCCCACCAGGATGAGCAGCCCCATGAAGCCGAAGAACTGCGACATGCCGAGCGCCTGCGACGCGGTGTCGGGCAGCCGCTGTCAAACAGACATGGAGACATACATGCATGAATGTATGTATGTATGTATGTATGTATGGATGGATGTCTACAAACAATATGTATGTGTATGTGTATACGTCTACATGTAGGTATGGGGCGCCGCGGATGCTGGTCTGCGGCACCCGGGAGGTGGAGCACCTCGTCGTGCGGGAGGCATTTTTTGATGGCAAGCGTGTAGGCCGCGTAGAACACACTGGAGGCGACCGTGAGGGCGTCGCCCCAGACGCTGCCCGCCTTGGAGGAGGACTGGTCGGCCAGGCCCACAGCGCAGGTGCCTGTGGGGCGGGACAAGGAGGAGGGGAGGCGGGGAAGGGGGGTAGCTCCAAAGCCAGAGCCGAGTTGAGCGCAACACTTCAGGCTGAATTCAGGACTCGAATTCCAATAATTCAGATGGGATATAGGTAGAATTCTGTCCTGAAATCTCGCTCGTCATCATGTGCAGTATGTGTGGTTCGGTGAGGGCCATGCCGGAAGGCGTCCGGCCATGTTAGAACAGGCTGAATTAAGCGGAGTTCAGGATATAGTTTGGATGAGGTATTGACTGGTTTGGGTTCAGGAAATTCTGACGAGGCATTCAGCTGGAGCATTCTGGTAATTTTGCTGAAATTGTGAGTTCGGGCTGGAATGGCATGAGCTGGCGCTCGCCGCTTTTGGAACACAGCCCTTAGTTGTGTAAAACGACTGTGAACAAGGGAATCCGGGAAGAGGGCGGGGGGGGGGGGGGGGGGGGGGGGCGGGGGCGCACCCGCCATGCAGAGCAGCACGCAGAGCAGCTTCCGGCTGGTGTATGTCTCGCCGAGGAAGGCAACGGACCCGAGGAACGTGAACATGGACGCGGCGGAGGAGAGCACGGTATTGGAGCTGACGGAGGTGAGGGAGAGCGAGAGGTTGAAGGTGAGCTGCGCCATGAACCACAGCGGTGCCACCTGCGGGGCCCCACCCGGCCGGCCGGGGAGGCACGCCAGGACGTTGTCAGTCCGCGCGCTGAGCCTCCCCCTCTCCCCCGCTTCCCCCACCTGATGGACACCACAGGTCTTACCCCCCAACCCCCTCCGGCGCTTCCACAGCTGCGACAGCGGGCGGGGCCGCACCACCAGCGCCGCCCTCAGGGTGTCGCCCGAGGAGTACCGGCCCTTGTCAGGCAAGAGCGCCGCATCGCGCGCGACGCCCAGCAGCGTCTCCTCGTCGCCGTCCGCTCCACCCTCGCCAGCGGTGCCCCTGCGGCCGCGCCACCAGGGGGCAGCGCTCACCTCTCGCCGGCTGCCGGGGGCAACGAGGCGTTGACCGCGCTGTCGGCATTCTGCCGGCCCCGATGCCGCGAAAACAAGCGAGTGGCTGGCTGCTGGGATGCTGAATTGGTATACATATAATATTATGCCATCTCTATTAATGACAGATTGGATTGTCATCGCTCTATCTTAGAGAGAAAAAAACTCTATGTTTGTTTATTGTTGCCCCGGATGCAAGGCATACTAATCCTTACTCGTTACAGCAGCATTAAAACGCTTCAAAGATAGTCGAACGGCAACCTCAGCCACACAGCTACTCGTACATAATCGGAACGCACTGACTGCCATCTGCTCGGGCTAACTACACCACCGACTATCTATGGCCACATCTTGCCTGCACCACGAGTGGCGCATGCTGCTCATAGAAAGCACCACTCGTGGCCATCGCCACGGCCCTGGCCTGCGCGCAGTGCGCCTCCCCGCCTCCCCGGCCACAGGACGGACAAGCAGCCCTGTCCCCTTCTCTCACGACGTGACAGTACAAGCCCTCCTTCCAGCGCACACGGCACGCTCACCCGCCGCCGGCCCGCCTGTGCCGGCAGGACTTCCACCGCACGCACGCCGCGAAGATAGGCAGGTAGAGGCTGAACATGGAGTTGGCGATGTAGGTGAGCGGCAGCGCGCCCAGGCCGCCGCCCTCGATGTTCTGTACCACGAAGGAGGCGGCAACCCAAATGAGCGACGTCGCCACCACGAAGCTCAGCCCCTTGGCATACAGCGCGTCCATGGCGCCCGCCCGTTGATTCGATGCTAGGCGCGAAGCCGCGCAGTTAGCCCCTCTGCTAAAGTGCCCCGGGTAACTGCGGCTGGGCTGCTGGCCGCCTAGTTGACACGGTCCCCTCGGCTGCTGCTACTGCCGGCCGACTGTTTGCTGCTTGTGAGACCGAGGCGCCGACCCGGAGCGACCATCGATCGTCTGCTGGTGCCAGCAGTAGCAGAAGGGCGCGACGACGACCCGCGACTTGACCCGTCACCAAACCCATCACCCGCGACTTGACGATGATGAATGACACCTCGTGCTCGTCCGGATTATATCCGTTAAGATCCGATAACATATACGCCGCATTATTCATGAATCCTTCGTCGCTGATGGACATGTGATGATGATGAGCGCGCGGCTCATCATCATGCGATGACGAGCGGCTCATCCGAGCAGCTCGTCATCGGAGGGACTTCACCCGTACTGGGTACCCTCTCGACTATCTTCTAAGGCAACTCAAGCAGCACGTGGCGGCGGGGCCCTCAGGCATGCGCAACGAGTATCTCCGCTGCTTGGTGGGCGAATACGCCCCGGCGTCCGGGCCCGCGGCAGTCCGCGCCATGTCGGAGGTTGCCTCCATGTATCTCCAAGGTCGCCTGCCCGGGTGGTTCAACCGGCTCTTCGCCTCTGCTAGGCTCGTGGCACCTGTCAAGAAGCTATGCGAGGGGAGGGCCCCGGACGTGCGGCCTGTGGCAGTCGGGGAGGCGGAGCGGCGCGCAGCAGAGCGGGCAGTGGTTGACAACATGAAGGAGGCATACGTGTCGGTGCTCGCTCCATCTCAGCTCGGCGTTGGCATTCCCGCGGGCGACTCTGTGCTCATCCACGGCGTCCGGCTCATCGCCGAGAAGCTTGGCCCACGTGCCGTCATCGTCCACACAGACCTTCGCAACGCTTACAACGAAGCATGGCGCCGCACCATCATCCAGCGCCACATCGATTGCTCTCCACTACACCCTGTCATCCCTGCGCTCCTAGCCTCCCTCTCCACGGACTCGTATCTTGTCGTGGACGACCGGTCCGCCCCTCTGCGGTCGGAGGACGGCGTGCAACAGGGCGCACCTTTGGCCACGACTTCCTTTTGCGTCGCGATTCACCCCGAGGTGCAGCAGTGTGATACCACGTTGGAGGTCAATGACGGGGCGGCGCGCTTCAACGCCGACGATGGAATTTTGGTGGGCCTTCCGGAGCACGTTTGGCCGGCTCTTCACGCCTTCCGCACGTCCATCAAGGCGTCCGTGGGGCTTGAGGTGCGCTTCGACAAGATGCAGGCGTACAGCGCAGACATGGAGGCGGCGCGGCGTGAGGCTCCGGCCGACATCGAGTGGCCAGAGCTAGATGGCCATCACGGCATCGCGTTCCTCAACGTGCCGCTCGGATCGCCAGAGTATGTGCAGGCGTACATGCGCGGCAAGGCGGAGGAGCTACGAGAGGAGGTGGACGCTAGCCTGAGCAAGCTTCTGTCTGCCAAGCCCAGCCGTCGGTACACCCACGCCTTGCATCACCACGCATGGGCCCTGCTCAAGCATTGCATGCAACACAAGGCGGGGTATTGGCTCCGCAATTGTCTTCCGTCCGAGGTGGAGGCCTTTGCAGAGGCGGTGGATGCCACCATCCTCGCGGCGGTCGAACGGGTGCTAGGGGTCTCTTTTGATCCCTCCACGTACGGCACCGACACCAATCCGGTGGTCACCGATTTCTTGGCGGAGCTTTTGCACGACCCCGACCCCATGGCAGCGGAGGTAGCTACCTTGAGCGAGGATGCAGTGGCCAGGGCGCGCAGCAGGCTCCACCTCCCCACTCGGTTGAAGGGAGCTGGCATCCGCCGCATGGCTACCGTTCGTGATGCCGCCTTCATCGGCTGCATGAACGCCATCCTCCCAAGGTTCATGACTAAGAACTCCGGCACCAACACCCCCACCCCTGGTTTCTTCGACCCACAGCTCGGGTCCGTACTTGGCCGAGGCAGCTTCAACGCAAATTCTTCCGCCCGCCAGTATGACCACTTCCTCAACGATGCTCATGGGTCGGTCAGCTACGCCGCGGAGATGCGCGAGGCGTGGGGCCGCCTCCAAGCGGCTACTGCTGGCCATCTCGGCGACGCAGATGCACGCCAGATGGAGCGGGAAGTGGAGGCTGCGTCGGGCTCGCAAAAGGAGCTGACGGCATTTCTAGACCAGGCCAACAACTCTCGGCTTCGAAATGAGGTGTGCGCTCTCCCTGCCACATGTAGGGAACGGATCTTGTTCAACCAGCTCGACGCGGCGTCAGGCATGTGGACAGTGGCCATCCCCACCGCGCGGACAGCCATGACTCCGCATGAGCTGCGGGAGGTCGCTGCCGGGTACTTCTTTCTGCCTAGCCCGTGCTTGGCCCCGGTGGTTGGGTGCCAGATTATTCTGCCCTCGACGGAGCACAACCCCGTCATTGTTGATCTATACGGCGACGCGCTCATGAACCTCCCGGCGCCTGGAGACGCTCACTGGCGTGTACAGCACGACGCTATCGCAGATGCCTTCCGCGATCATTGTGTTCACGACCTAGGTATCGCGGTACGGCGGGAGGTGGATGACTTGTTCCAGCAGGCAGTGCCTCTCGGCAACACCGTACCCCGGGATGAACTCAAGGACCTAGTGCCGGACGCAGAGCTCTCCCTTCCGGCGTTCAACGTCGTGACCGGGAGCTATGATCCCCGGAGCTTGAAGTCCACGCTGCTAGAGTTCAAGACTATGCGGTACGGGGTCAAGTACACTTCAGTGCCCCGGGCCACAGCTGTGGATCGGTTTGAGCGCTCCCTGTTGGGCGACATACAACGGGGGTTGGCTACGCGGGACGCGGCGTGGCACAACACAGAGCCCGGACACAAGGGTCCTCTTCGAGACATCCTGGATATGTCGGAGTACACGGGCATGGTCTTCGGCACAGTGGGTGAGGTGAGCAAGGGGGTGCACCGCACAGTGCGTGGTATCGCATGCTTGGCTGCGGACCGGGGTGCCCTCTCATCGCGGGGCACTCGGTGCATCACCCGGGCTCACCAGGAGGCCTTGCTCGCAAGAGATTTCCTCGGGGTCCTGAGCTTGGTAGCCGCTCGAGAGCGTGCTCGCTGCCTCATCAGACGGCGCAGATTCGTCTCCCATCCCGTTGCTGAAGCTGCACAGCACGTCCGAGGATCACCCACACACACACGTGCTCGCGTGGCCCGGACTCTGAACCGTGTGCGCATCACTCATCCATCCCGCCTTATGCGGGATGCGGGCCGCTTTTAGGCGGCTTGCTGTGTTGATTTTCTAATTCTGGGGAACTGCCCTTTTTGTAATTCACACCAGTACAGGGTACAGGGTACCTGTAGGACGATGCTTTTCTCCGCGGGTTGGGGCTTGCCCCAACTCGCATTTATACTCGAATGGGCAGACGCCCAAACGGGTAGGGCGGACCTTTCGTGGTCAGTGCCGGGTATCTTCATGGCAGTGTTTTAGACGGTGATCCAACAGTGTTGGAAATTCTGTCACTGGCCTTCAATTAATATTGCAGAATGCTCCGGCAATTTGCTTGATGACTGACTATACCGGAGCGTCGCCTACCCAGGGCTTTCCGTAACTGGATTGCTGCCTAAACGGCCGTCGTAGAGACGCTGCTAGGGTTTCACTGGTGCCAGTCCTGTCCGGGGGACCAACCCCATCACCCTGTACCCACCAGCACCAGCTACTGCCCTTCCCCCTCGTCCCTCCCCGCCAGCATTGCCGTGGATGTGAGTACTCACTCCTAGCTAGCACTGGTAGGCTACCCCGCTTGTCACTGACGACACGGGAGCCACTTGGCGGCTTGGGCCTACGCGCCAGCCAGCCGGAAATCTCGCCAGCGAGGCCGCGTCGCAGGGTGTGGCCGAGAGCGCGGGCTGGTTGTGGCCGGAGGAGCGCGGCCGTAGCTGGCGGCTGCTGCCACTTCCACTGCTTGTAGTGCTACTTTTGTTGCTGCTGCCGGCCGGCGGGCGGGCGCGGGTGGGCACGATGGTGAAGACCAAGGGCGGGCGGCTGATGAACCCGGCGGACGCGTTCCGCAAGGAGCAGCGCAAGAAGGAGATCAAGCGCAACAAGCTGGAGCGCTCTTTCCAGCGCGACGCCAGCACCAACAAGGCCAAGCCGGAGGAGCTGCTGGACCAGCTGAAGGCGTTGGTGGAACAGGAGCAGCGCGATGGGGTGCTCGGCAAGGCGGACAAGCTGAAAAAGCGCGTGCTGCAAGACACGTACGAGATGTCCATGAAGCGCCACCGGGTGCCCGCCCGCCCCGCCGCCCCCCCCCCCCCCCTACCCCACCACCCACCCACGGCCTTGCTTTATAGCACAAAGTCCCCACTCTCCCTGAGAGGACGCGACTTGCCCGCGACCGCTCCCTCCTCGCAGGAGACGGCCGGCGCCGCAACTGAGGGCAGCGCGGTTGGCGGCGCCAACGCGTACGGGCACGGCGCGCCAGAGGGGCGGCCGGAGGACTCGGTGTACTACCACCCGGTGCACAACCCCACGGGCGCCCCCCCCACAGGAAAGCCGCAGCGGTACCGCTCCGCCAAGGCCGCGGCTGGCCCGGGCGCGGGGTCAGTGCCCGGGCATGTGGCGCCAGGCGCCGGCGGCGCGTCGTTGCCGGTGCCCGATGCGCCGCCGCTGCCTTCCGGCCCCGCGCCCGTGGGCATCCCCGTGCCCGCCGCGCCGCCGCTGCCGGACCGCCCCTACCACGGCGCCACGGCGAGCTCTGGTGCGCCCCCCCCCCCCCTGCCCCCTCCCCCCCTTCCGGCTACTGGTTATGATGGCCTTGATGGCGACTCTCAGCTCAGCTTTGCGCAGCTCAGCCGCCTGATTGCCCGCGCCGCAGGGCCGGTGCTGCCGCCTCCGCCCGGCCCGCCCCCCGGCATGTCCGCCCCG
The DNA here is from genome assembly GCA_006384855.1 of Tetraselmis striata. Lineage (NCBI taxonomy): Eukaryota > Viridiplantae > Chlorophyta > Chlorodendrophyceae > Chlorodendrales > Chlorodendraceae > Tetraselmis > Tetraselmis striata. Next base: position 12,413 of record VCJN01003489.1, on the reverse strand, counting down.
CCGCCGGGCTTCCTCCCGCCGCCGCCTGGCCCGCCGCCGTCCAAGCAAGGCGAGAGCCCCCCCCCCCCCTCCCCCCAAACCTGCCCCCTCCTCCCTCCACTCCAAGACAAGTCGAAATCTGACTGCCGGGACGGGGGGGATGGATAGCGGGCGCCGCCGCGGTATTAGTAGAAACACTGGAAATACGCACCCGCCTAGCCGGTCAGAGGTCACATGCAGACAAACAGTTAATGGAACCACAGCAAACGCTCCTGTAGGTTGCAAGTGGCCCCAGTTTGCGCCGTGCATTTAGGGGTTCTCATGGATACGTCGGCACCCGTCGCGCGCTGGGGCGTGAGGGGGGGCATGGGACCTCTGGGGGCATGGCTTGAGCACCTCTGCGACCGGAACGGGGGGGGGGGGGGGGGGGCGCGCAAGGACCGGGGCCGCAAGGGAGGGCCACACCGCCATGGCCTGTGACAGCACGGCGGCTGTACGGTGTGCTATGCCAGCGGTCGCAGAGGAGAAGCTTGAAAGGTGGGCACAGGAGGGGGGGAGGGGGTCCCAGCCAGCGTAGATCACAGGTCAGTGTAGGGTTTTGGTACCCTAATCCTGGGTCTTGCAATCGCTACCTGGGGGGCCTCGTGCCTGCCTTTCGGAAGGGGAAGTGGGGCTGACAGGCTGTGGCGCTGGTGGCCTGCTGTCCGTGCTTGCAGGTGGCGGCGGCGGACCGCCCGAAGGCGGAGACGGCGCTGCCGGCGGAGGTGGCGCTGTCCTGCCGCCCCCGCCTGGCCCCCCGCCCGGGGCCGCGCCGCTGCCGCCGCCGCCGGGCCCGCCGCCCCAGGCCGCGCCGCCTGGGCCCGGCCGCCTGCCGCCCCCCGCGGGGCCGCCGCCCGGGTTTGGCGCGCCGGGACGCCTGCCGCCGCCGCCGGGGCCGCCGCCGGGGGCGGGGCCGGGGGCGGGAGCGATCCGGCTGCCTCCGCCGCCTGGGCCGCCGCCGGGGAGCGGTTCCGCCGCGCCGCCGACTGCTGCCGCCGCAGGTGAGCCGCCGCCCGCAGCTCCCCCCAGCGCCACTCAAAAGTGCCTATCTGCAGGGGCGCGGGGGAGCTTGGGGTTATGAAGGCTATCTGGGGTTTGCGGGTCTGTTTGCGGTGAAGACACCTCAAACTCTCACCTCTGGAATGCGGCTGACAGAGTGGCGTACCTGGATGAGGCGCGCGGGTGTGTGTGTGTGTGTGGGGGGGGGGGGGGGGGCACTCCACTATTCGGACGGGAAGCCGGTAGGGTTGAGCATCACCGCAGGCAGCAGGCAGTGGGCCCTGCAATATCGCCAGGTGACGCTGAGGCTGTAGATGAAGACGGCATGGCGCATGCGCTGTAGTTGTGGTGGGAGTTGTGGTGGTGGTGGTGTGTGTGGTGGAGGGGGGGGGGGGGGGGGGAGAGGGTGCATGTGTGCATATTACGCCTGCCCTGGGACTATGTGGCTCTGGGCCGGCCATGCTACACGGGGCGGCGTGGCGCGCCTTACTTTTCGCCGCCGTGCGTGCCTCAGGCGGCGGCGCGGGCGGGCGGAAGGAGGTGACCAAGGTGGTGTCCGCGCAGACCACGGTGGTGAAGCGCCCCCTTGCGCAGAACGACCGCGCCATCACGTCCATGGTGCCCCCCCCCCCCCCCCCCCTCCGACCCCGTGCAGTCCTGCCTGCACCAACCCGCCGTACATGCAGCCAACTCCTTCACCAACAGAATCACCGCAGATCAGCTACCACGGGTGCCGGCGCGATGTTAAGAACAGCCATATTTGCTCCTAGGAACCGTTCACTTGATCCTGGCTCCGATGTACATCCGCGGTCACTTCGTCCAGGCTTGAGCCATGCAGGGCAGGGCGTGTTCTTACACAAGTTGTCGGCAACATCGCGTCGGCACCCGTTTTACTGTGCGCACACTGCACCAACACGCAATGTCGGTCACTGTGAAGGACGTCTTTGAAAATGCAAAAAAGCATTGCAGTCCCGCCATCTTTGTATCAGGGCAACCCAAAAATGAGCGGCATGCAGGCGTGGAAACGGTCACCTGTTTATTCCCGCGGGATGTGTGCATGTAGTTCAGAGGCCTGGGGGGGGGGGGGGGGGGAGGGGGGGGGGTGGATGGGGCATCTTGCCTGGGGGGCTGATGAAAAAGGTAGGATAAAGGTAGGATAAAGGCCAATGGCATCTGAGGCTGGTATGCAGCTACGTATGGGTGTCTCTTCCGCAAAGCGCCCGCCCCCCCCCCCCCCCCCCCTCCCAGACACGCAAAGACCATTAGCCAAACCTCCTCGCGGCTTGGAGCTGTGATTAGCGAGTACTTGTCCCAGAAGCAATGAGGCCGCTGGTTAGGAAGGGGAGGGGGGGGGGGGGGGGGGGCTGACCTCTTGGCTGTGGCGCAGGTGCCGGCCGCGCTGCGCGTGAAGCGCGAGGCGGCAGCGGCCGCCGCCGCCAAGAAAAGGGCGACCCTCGCGCCTGGCTTTGGGCTGGCGCCGCGGCCGGTGGCGTCGCAGGCGGGCGCCTCGGCCGTCACCCTCAGCAGCAGGTCCGCCGCGCCGTCCAAGGACCAGAGCTACCTCAGCTTCCTGGAGGAGATGCAGGAGCTGGGCGCCTTCGACGGCGGCGCGTAGCCGCCCGGCAGCCTGCAGTGCGGCCGCGCGCCTGCCTGCCGGCCTGCCTGCTGCAACACATGCGGGGAGGAGAAGGGAAGGCGGCAGTGATGCATGCTGCTCCATGCTGCCATCACCGCGCCAACCTCCATGGGCGTGCGCGCCATCTTAGCCCAGCGGGTAAGCCCGTGCCCGATTGGGTGCCATCCAGTCCGTCCTCAGCACCCTCGACGCGGTAGAATACCGGACCCGCCATTTAACTGAGTTGACGGGCAGAGTGGCTCTTTGGGCTCGCGCGATTTCGATGTAAGGCACACAGTGGGTTACAATCCGCTGACTGGAGGCCGGTGAGATGTTGTCGATGTCGTCCGACTCGGCCCCAACGAGCATTGCCAGCCTACTCTACTATATGCAGATGTATATATATATATGTATACATATATGTGTGTGTGTGTGTACATGTATATATATATATATATATATATATATATGCATAAACCTCCCGCCAAGCTCGTATGTGTGTAACACCAAAGTACATAACTGAAGGCACATGACCACAGTAAGGCAGCCGGCCGTCTGATGTGAGGCAGGAGCATGCTGATCATAGCGTGCGTGTAAACAACCTCACTTGCTGATGGGATAGCGCTTGATGCGAGGAGTGAAAGAGATGGAAAGAGCCGGCCTCGTAGCCGCGACTCCCTGTCCATTAGTATCGATTATTGGCGACCGAGTGCCGCATTTACTGTTGTGTCTCTGTTCATGTTGTGAGTAGTCACGCATATGGCACTGCTTGGGGTGGGGTTCCGGCTCATCCGCTATGTCGCTCGCCTATCTTGCTAGTTAGCGCCTCTGCGTGCTTGTGCGGCTGCACGAGGTAGCAGCATGCCATCCGCCCCTCACTCGCAGTATCCGTAGTGATGTGGCAGTGGGAACCTCATGGTGCCAGTCAGTCAGTCAGTCTGGACAGCTGACAGCTGCTCCTTGGGCGTATTGGGAGCCTTTTGCCGTGGACCGCGCATCCAGGGGCATGCTGCCGGCTTGTAACCGCGCTCGACTAAGCTAGTAAGCACTACACTTGGTTGCCTGCTGATGGCGGCCTCACCACTGATGAATCACCGTACACGGAGTGTCGATGATAATATCATACAGCACTCCACATAAGTCTTTGCACATAGAAATTCCGGCGTATCCTCGCCTTGGTGTCCAAGCCATGGGTCTACGGGGCCATGAAGCCTCGCGTTTCAGTGCATGCAAGCCCCCTACACCAAAACGTCAGCCGCTTCGTCCGATCGCACTTTATTTTTTCAGCAATGGAATTGTTTGGCCCAGTGCTAGGACCACCAAAACACGGTCAAGGCACACAGGGAAGCAACTTGTTGGCGGTTTGGCTCCCGTCCGTCGCATTAGCACGCGCGCTACCGGTGGTGGGTGGACATGTGCATGGGCTGAATGGCGCGCAAGTCTGAGCCCAATCAACGCATGTTACCGTTGCAATGCATGGGTATTTCCATGAGAGTCCCAAGAATGCGGACAATTATCCGCAATTTCCAGTCCCACAATTCTCCAAGATGCAAGAGAAACGTTGGTGGCTGCGCCTCTCTGGGTTAAAGTAGTACACAGAAAGTGATTTCGATTCCACCGCTGATACCGCCTGCACCGTGGGCTACAAAGGCGCGGGCTCGCTCCCTCAGCAACAATTTTACGACTAGTGCACAGATCCGCGCATATGTTGTAGCCCATGTCACCAATGACCGAAGGGGCGGAGGAGCCGAAATGACGGCGGGGTCGACGCGATGTGGAGACGCATCCAAGAGGGCCTCGTGCCTAGGAGCTTGCGTGGGGTAGCACATCACATGGCCTTATTATCCCCCCCCCCCAACCCCCTCCGAAATTATTTGGCCTGTAAAAGATGCTAGCCAGCCAATTCACTGCCTGGGGGGGGGGAGGGGGGGTGTTCCGTCACATCAATTATGTAACTAAAACACACTGAATGATGACATTTGCAAGATGCTCAACAACCATATGTAGGGCTATGGCGAGCTGGGGGCGGCATATAATATGCAAAGCAGCAACATAGCAGGGAAGGGCGTACCGTTCCCAATGGCTGTAAATCAATTTCCTCTGCACGAAGGGAGCGACAACGACGATGCCAGCATGCCTGCCCGTGAACCACTCCTCCGGTGGTAATGAACTGGCCTCCCCCTGATCCGAGGGGAAATGCCAGCACTGTCCGGGCACTTGCTCCAGCGAATGTTTGTGCATGCTGCGCCCAGTCGGGTGACGCAGCAATATGCCGCCCCCCCTCTACTTGATATCAACCTCAAGGGCCAACCTGGCCTCGACAACATGAAGGGTCTCTTGCCGAGTGCTGCCACTCTGCAAGCTCATCACCACCTGTGTAGCTGACTACATTATCATGAACCTCCAAAATAGGCGCCATGCCCGCAGTCAAGAAGTCATGATGTGCACCCTAAAACCCTAAAAACCCTAAAACCCGTAATAGTTCACAACATTGCAGAGCCTCGCCTGCATCGATGGCCTAAAGACTGTGCCCATGGCAGGGCTGGCAACACTGCCCAAATCAATCATCTCCTCGGTGAGATGAGCGTGCATGTGCTCAGAAGAGTGTACGTCAACATCGGGCAGCTCGCACCTCGCCCCCGCGGGCGATATCGAACCGAGCGCCCTATGCTCAGCGATTTCTGCGATTCTAGCGATTCCCTGTGAAGGCCACCATGTTTCTGAGCCCTCCTGCCAGCAGCCAGCATGGTGACTCCTTGTGAGCCTCCCCCTCCAATAGATTCCGTTGTGATCGTCTAATCAACACGAGGTTTTCCTTCTACATATTTGCATGTGTCCAGCTTGCTTGTATTTGGCCCTCTTGCCCCCCTCCCGCCCCCCTCCCTTTGCTTGTTATTTCTGACGCTACCCACGCCCTTAAACTGCATATATGCGCATAGCTAGTGCTAGCACACGCGCCACACATGTTGTGCTCACTCCTGCACCTGCTGCATCACATGTAGTTATAATGCCAATCGTATATCCCATGTTGCTTGTTTCTATGCGGATGCTCCTGCACATATCAGCGGTATCACTAGATAGGTGCGACAGTCTCAACAATAGAGGAACTAAAACGAACAAGGGTGGTGTGCAGTGGTGCTGCAAAGACGAGAAGCTTCAACGTTTTGAGAATGCAAATATGATTCGTTACAAGGATGCCACCACCCGCTGCTATATACACTATGGGTGGCATCCGTTTAGTCGTCATACCATGCCGACCCTTTAGCAGCACGCTCACTGCACAGAGCGTCACCGTGGAGAGTCGAACAGAAGACAAAACGTCTGCCTCGTTTTGGCATGGCGTTACTTAGTATATTGTCTGGTACTGACAAATACCGAGCAGACACACACCGACCTCGGATGATCAATAATAATAACTGGAAAGTACTCTGCGCCCGTCGTGCGCGCCCTCGTACTCGTACCCGTTGCTGTTTACCCGTACGTATAGTATTAGAATAGATGTTGCACCATTATGTTCAAAACTTGTTTATGGGGTTTCCTCCTTTCCGTGAACCGCTTGTCGAGCTACCGTGCTACTCAATGGTACGGGTTACTATGCACGCACGTATGTCGTTGCGCCCTTTGTGGGTGCAGCACAAGTAGACATAAAAGCAGCCATAACAACATAGCCTGGCATCTTCCGTTTCGTTGTGTTACACGCAACGATTCACTGTCTCGCAACATGTTGTGAGCAAGGTCACCCCAGGTTTTTCAAGACCACACCCGGCTCACCACCCGTGTGTGAAGTTCTTATCCGTACATCCGTGCGTCATCATGTCAGATGGAGAAGAACCCGTCACTGAGCCGACGCTCGAATTGCTACGAGCAGACATGAAGGCCCAGTCTACATTGATGCGTGAGCTTGCAACAGCGTTGGCTCAATTGACGGCTCGTGACCGTGTCGTTGGAGACGGAGTACATGGCTCAGGTTCCAGGCAACGCGTCGCGGGACAGCCGACAGGCAGCGGGGGAGCCGCAGAGCGCCCCGACTTGCTAGAGCTAGCCCAGAGCGGCCGTGTCGGAGCAAAATCCGTGAGTGACGAGGACGACTACCTCGCGGTGTCATAGCTACTGCAGCGAGCAGAGTCTGGTTACGAGGCCGTTCGGACGGTCAGCCGAGTGCTTATTGGGCTCTTTCCCCTGAGCACCGACCTGACGAACGAGTACCTCAAGCAGGATGACCGGCGTCTGCCGGCCCAGGAGGAGTATCTTTGGATGTCGTGTTTCGGAGCCCACATGGCCGCACTCTTCGTAGCTCTCGACGAGCTGCTACCCTACGTCCCTGCTGCCAATCAAGACTTCACCCCCTACCCCATGCGCGCTCGGAACTATGCCGAGGCCATCGATAAAGCGTTTCGCTTTCGTCTAGCCCTCCTGCACAGGCTTAACGATGTCGAACGTGTGCACAATGACCAAGGTGTTATGGACGTACTGCGAGCTCAGCATTTTCAGCATGCTGCTGAGCATTTGCGATTTTTGGGGACATGATGAAGGACTACGAGCGTCGCGTCTTCGAGGCGACGGTCGCAAGCGGCGCGAAAGCTACCGCTACTGCTTTGGTGGCGGCCGCGGCTGCATGACGCGGGCGGGAACGTGGGCGTGGAGGCGGTCGCGGGCGTGGCCGCGAAGGTGAGCACGAGTGACGGTGCGGGGCGCCTTTCGTCGGAGCTGCTGGCGTTTTGCGAGGGAACCTTTTTGGTGACCGCCGCACGACGAACCCTAGGAGCTCAACGGCGAGATGAGTGCCATGTGTCCGGACGGGACCCCCCCCCCCACCTATAACATACTTCATTTAGATCTTCCTTGTGCAGAGTTTCTTACAGCTACAGCCGAGTGCGGCTCAGCCATCCGCACACCTGAACATGATGGCTCAACAATCCGCCTCCCATACCATCTCATCGCTGCGTCCGTCGGTTGTCACAATGCGTGTTACAACTGGTTTCGCAACGATCAAGCTTCGCACGTGTACGTTACGCGCGTGACAGGCGCTACGCGCGCGAAGGGCGCGCGGGACGGCCCTTCTACATGAACATGGCCCCGCAAACCCGTACTGATGATGTTGCAAACCCGTCCAGCAACTACCGGCCAACCGCCAGAAACCTAACCGCTGCCGCTGAATATTTTGCTCAGATGAACCGGCCCCCTATTACTCCGTCGGCCAAGCGCCGTACTTACGCAATTGACGAGCCCGAAGCCGTCGCCCCTTGGGCGGCTTCACTCCGGTCTCGCTTACATGAGGCGTTCGGCCTCGGACGAGCTGGGACAGCGGACCCTCGACCTACTCTCCCTCTCCGCTCAGACGCTCAAGAGCTACGCCGGCAGACTGTCTCAATTTGCGAGGGTCTGCCACGACTCCGAGGACATCAACCCGCTGGAGGCGACCACTGCTACTGTCGTCCGTTATGTTGCTTGGATTGGTGCGCGGGGGCACATTTGGGCTACGTCGTTACAGCCCTACCTGTCAGCAATCGACACGTTCTTTGAGCCGCACAACATCGACTCGATCGCCAAGGCTAGCCTGCACCTTACCGCGGCTCGTTGTGGCCCGATGCTAAGGCAACGCCGCCTAGAGGCTGCCCCTTTGCGAGTCCCTATGCATGCTAATGTCGCCTACATCTTCGTTGAGCGGGCAGAGTTTATTGTGTCTGCTCCATCTATTCCCCGAGTATTAGTACGACTTCCGAGCCCTCGTGGTCTCGGTTGTCAACTTCCTGTTCTTTGCCATGGGGCTTACTGGCGTGTCCTGCCGAGTGCGGGACGTGCATGTCGACGACTACGTACAACATTACCATGTTGGCGTACCGCGAGAAAGGCCGCGCCGGTCGACGCATAATAATGCAAATTGATGCATTTTCAATTTGCACGTACTGCCCCTTCCCGTGTCGGAGCACCCCCGCATAGCGCGTCTCATGCACCACTTCATCGACCACGTACAATCTGCCTCCTTGGCCCCTGTTGCCTTGGCCGACACGAACTTCTGGGCGGTCACCCCGAGCGAGCAGTCCAAGTCTTGGAGTGCCGCCACAATGGGAATAAATATTTTTTGGAAATATTTTTGTCAAATCCAGGGGAAAAAACCGCGGAAATAAAAAGGTACTATTTTGGAAATAGAATTTCCAGGAAATTAAAAAAGCAAAATCCGGGAAATAAATTCCAATGGAATTAAAAAGGCGCCATTTGGGAAATAAGCCCCTACCGCCATGTGGTCCACTCCCGTATGTGGGAATAACATACGGCCGCTTCTTTGGAAATAAAACATGTACTTTTTTGGAAATAAAACAGGCGCATTTTAGGAAATAGGTACAGATAAAGGACCTGAATTACACCTCAAAGCACCTAAGAGTAAAAAAACAGAAAACAACATGAAATAATAAAAGCCGGCGCGAGTATCGGTACCGTATAATGGCGGCGGGGCGACGGCGGGGCGGCATCGCGGCGCGGGTGGCGGGCGGGGGCCCGGAGAGGGGGCATGAGCACACGGTCCGCTACGCGAGTAAACACAGGCGGGCCCTTACCGAGATACTAGGGACAGAGTCTGGGCTTGAAGCAACACACAGCAAAAACACGTGCCTCTGGCACGCGCGATGGTCGCGCTGGCGGGATGTGCCGCAGCGAGACCTCCCCAGCGAGATACCCGGCCTACCGCTACATGTACCTGGTACGCGCGGACACACGACCCACTGTCGCGCGCCCGCCATATCAGCGCCGACTAAACAACGCCCAGCATACAAGTTCTACGCCGGACATGCCCGCTAGCGTCGAACGGACGCCGATCTCTTTGCGGCGCTGCTCGTGGGCACCGCGGACACCGTTGTGGCGTTGGTGGAGGACGGAGAGCTCTTCCGAGCGGCGGGCCGACTATCTTCTAAGGGTATGGGCGACTTGTCCGATCCCGCTATCCTCGCCCAGTTGCGCGACAAGCACCCGTCCCGTAGCCACCCGATCCCAGACGCCGCGTATGACATTCCGGTGGACGAGGCCGCCCTGACGGTGGACATGCGCGTGCCGTACCAGCAACTCAAGCATCACGTGGCGGCGGAGCCCTCAGTCATGCGCAACGAGTATCTCCGCTGCTTGGTGGGCGAATACGCCCCGGCGTCCGGGCCCGCGGCAGTCCGCGCCATGTCGGAGGTTGCCTCCATGTACCTCCAAGGTCGCCTGCCCGGGTGGTTCAACTGGCTCTTCGCCTCTGCTAGGCTCGTGGCACATGTCAAGAAGCTAGGCGAGGGGAGGGCGCCGGACGTGCGGCCTATGGCAGTCGGGGAGGCGGAGCGGCGCGCAGCGGAGCGGGCAGTGGTGGACAACATGAAGGAGGCATACGTGTCGGTGCTCGCTCCATCTCAGCTCGGCGTTGGCATTCCCGCGGGCGACTCTGTGCTCATCCACTGCGTCCGGATCATCGCCGAGAAGCTTGGCCCACGTGCCGTCATCGTCCACACATACCTTCGCAACGCTTACAACGAGGCATGTCGCCGCACCATCATCCAACGCCACATCGATTGCTCTCCACTACACCTTGTCATCATTGCGCTCCTAGCCTCCCTCTCCACGGATTCGTATCTGGTCGTGGACGACCGGTCCGCCCCTCTGCGGTCGGAGGACGGCGTGCAACAGGGCGCACCTTTGGCCACGACTTCCCTTTGCGTCGCGATTCACCCCGAGGTGCAGCAGTGTGATACCACGTTGGAGGTCAATGACGGGGCGGCGCGCTTCAACGCCGACGATGGATTTAGGTGGGCCTTCCGGAGCACGTTTGGCCGGCTCTTCACGCCTTCCGCACGTCCATAAAGGCGTCCGTGGGGCTTGAGGTGCGCTTCGACAAGATGCATGCGTACAGCGCAGGCATGGAGGCAGCGCGGCGTGAGGCTCCGGCCGACATCGAGTGGCCCGAGCTAGATGGCCATCACGGCATCGCGGTCCTCAACGTGCCGCTCGGATCGCCATAGTATGTGCAGGCGTACATGCGCGTCAAGGCGGAGGAGCTACGAGAGGAGGTGGACGCTAACCTGAGCAAGCTTCTGTCTGCCAAGCCCAGCCGTCGGTACACCCACGCCTTGCATCACCACGCATGGGCCCTGCTCAAGCATTGCATGCAACACAAGGCGGGGTATTGGCTCCGCAATTGTCTTCCGTCCGAAGTGGAGGCCTTTGCGGAGGCGGTGGATGCCACCATCCTCGCGGCGGTCGAACGGGTGCTAGGGGTCTCTTTTGATCCCTCCACGTACGGCACCGACACCAATCCGGTGGTCACCGATTTCTTGGCGGAGCTTTTGCACGACCCCGACCCCATGGCAGCGGAGGTGGCTACCTTGAGCGAGGATGCAGTAGCCAGGGCGCGCAGCAAGCTTCACCTCCCCACTCGGTTGAAGGGAGCTGGCATCCGCCGCATGGCTACCGTTCGTGATGCCGCCTTCATCGGCTGCATGAATGCCATCCTCCCAAGGTTCCTCACTAGGAACTCCGGCACCAACACCCCCACCCCGTGTTTCTTCGACCCACAGCTCGGGTCCGTACTTGGCCGAGGCAGCTTCAACGCAACTTCTTCCGCCCGCCAGTATGACCACTTCCTCAACGATGCTCATGGGTCGGACAGCTACGCCGCAGAGATGCGCGAGGCGTGGGGCTGCCTCCAAGCGGCTACGCATGCTGGCCATCTTGGCGACGCAGATGCGCGCCAGATGGAGCGGGAAGTGGAGGTAGCGTCGGGCTCGCAAAAGTAGCTGACGGCATTTCTAGACCAGGCCAACAACTCTCGGCTTCGAAATGAGGTGTGCGCTCTCCCTGCCACATGTAGGGAACGGATCTTGTTCAACCAGCTCGACGCGGCGTCAGGCATGTGGACAGTGGCACTCCCTACCGCGCGGACACCCATGACTCCGCATGAGCTGCGGGAGGTCGCTGCCGGGTACTTCCTTCTGCCTAGCCCGTGCCTGGCCCCGGTGGTTGGGAGCCATATCATTCTGCCCTCGACGGAGCACAACCCCGTCACTGTTGACCTATACGGCGACGCGCTCATGAACCTCCCGGCGCATGGAGACGCTCACTGGCGTGTACAGCACGACGCTATCGCAAATGCCTTCCGCGATCACTGTGTTCACGACCTAGGTATCGCGGTACGGTGGGAGGTGGATGACTTGTTCCAGCATACAGTGCCTCTCGGCAACACCGTACCCAGGGATGAACTCAAGGACCTAGTGCCGGACGCAGAGCTCTCCCTTCCGGCGTTCAACGTCGTGACCGGGAGTTATGATCCCCGGAGCTTGAAGTCCACGCTGCTGGAGTTCAAGACTATGCGGTACGGGGTCAAGTACACTGCAGTGCCCCGGGCCACGGCTGTGGATCGGTTTGAGCGCTCCTTGTTGGGCGACATACAACGGGGGTTGGCTGCGCGGGATGCGGCGTGGCACAACACGGAGCCCGGACAGAAGGGTCCTCTTCGAGACATCCTGGATATGTCGGAGTACACGGGCATGGTCTTCGGCACAGTGGGTGAGGTGAGCAAGGGGGTGCACCGCGCGCACGGTGCGTGGTATCGCATGCTTGGCTGCGGATCGGGGTGCCCTCTCATCGCGGGGCACTCGGTGCATCACCCGGGCTCACCAGGAGGCCTTGCTCGCAAGAGATTTCCTCGGGGTCCTGAGCTTGGTGGCCTCTCGAGAGCGCGCTCGCTGCCTCATCAGACGGCGCAGATTCGTCTGCCATCCCGTTGCTGAAGCTGCACAGCACGTCCGATAATCACCCA